>PVJH01013596.1:0-59859 GCA_004026705.1 Nesogale talazaci | reverse complement strand
GAGATTACCACTAGGAAGGCCACGAGTGGAGAAATAATTGGAAGCAGTGCAGAAAATAATGGGGAACTCCACCAAGCATTGGTCTCAGTCTTATGCCGACGGGATTGAAGCAGTTCATCACTGATTTTGTTTAGTTCTTGGACACGATCTTCTACTATTCCAGATTCGTTGATGTAGTAACACACTCTTCATTCAGGAACAAACAGGTGCCTCCTCGGTCTGCGGTTAGAAGGTCTAAGGCCCGTCTGTTTTGTAAGGCCACTTGTGCCACTGATGTAATCTGGCGTTGAAGAGATGCGAGTGACTCGGATCACGCCTCTATGGCCAATTGGAAGTGTAAGGATAAATCGTTGTTGGAGATGACCGAATGTGCTAAAGCTCTGCTACTAAGTCTGATAGCTACTGCAGAAGAGGCCAAGGAGAGACCTACTAATACAGGGAGAAATACTGCTTTTTTTATAGCGAATAATCCTAAATTGTTGAACAATGCCCACAAACTCCCCCTTGGTATATACAGTAAGTTGAGGTACTAATGTAACAGGCAAACATAACATATCAGACATTGTATCATTTAGTTTTTTATCCAACGTACCATTGCACCAAAAGAAAAATCCATTAGGTGCACATAAAGGCTGAACAGGTGGGGATGTTGCATTACAAAGTTCTGAGGACGTACTATAATAACAGAAGGGAACTTGGGTGCTATTAGGAAGTAGAAACAAGGGAACTTGTGGGATGGATGTAAAAGGCGAACACTTGGAGAGATTAAACTGAGTGTGGTTGGGTTGAAAAACAGGTACGGCCGCCAGGGGTGCTCTTGCTAGAGCAGTGTACATAAAACAATTTTTATTAATAGGTGAATTAGTAACATTGGCCCATATTAGGGCTTCTTGCAAAATGACGAGCCAAGAAAACGGGTTAGATAAGGCATGCATAGCGGTTTGTAATGCTTGGTCCTGGGATTGAATGTGTTGATGAATAGCTGATTGTACTTGAACAATGGTTTTCCAAATGTAAATTTTAGAATAAGGATAGTCGTCCCAATACTGGAGATACCAGGCGCCAGGGACTTGACTAGTCCATCGATCATGATTTGGATCAGGAACAGTGACTACATACTGGGTACCTGTCCAAGAAAAACGTTTTTTATTGAAATCCAGAGCACCTGTATGTACATAATGAAGCCTACATGATTTCCACGGACATCCAACATTTTCATTAACCCAAGAAGTATTATAAGAGGGTTTAAATTGGTCAAAAATTAAACAAAGTAGTCCCCGTTCTTCAATGTTTTTGCCAACAGGGTCTCCACTGCCATCCCTGTAATTGTAACTTCCTCTAAAAAAGGTGAAGTTTAGAGTTAGAGGAACGGGGCAACCGGTGGGGGGGACAAGTTGTGGTGGCCAGGATATGGCCTTGGGGCCCTCCGCGGTTTGGGTTTTGTGTAACGCCCACTTTATGGCGTGGCACATTAGTAAAATTTTCACTAAAGAAAAATCTCCAGGCTGTTGGGGAGGTGATTTTATTGTTTGGCTCTACATGGGTAGCATTAATGGTCCACAAAAAACAGAGCGAGGTTGCAACAAAAAAGACAAAATTTCACGCAATCATGATTAAAACTTATACTGGGCACCAATTCAAACTAATTAAAACTTTAGAGCCAAACACAGCGCAAGGCTAGCAATAAAAAAGGAAAAGAACAATAAGGAAGCTTCGTTGCGAGATGGTTCAGTCTTCAGGAATAATGGCCGCCAATACTATGGCTGAAATTAGGGGGGTGGTGCCCAGCAATTTAAGGTTAAAAAGGTTGCCGTATTGATCACTCCACTGCATCTGCAAGACAAAAGAATAAAGGTTTCTCATGAGGAGTCTTCCTTCCTGGATGGCAACTTGTTATCAGTTTGTTTTACCAGTCGTTCTGGTAGCCATCTGGCAGCATTATGTTGTTGAGAGAATACACAAACAGATCCTCTTCTCCAAATAAGCACGGGGTCTGGTCCATGCCAGACATTGTCAATGAGATCTTTCCATTTGACCATAGCAAACTGATTTTGCGTACCACCGTGCCAAAAGCGGTCCGCAGCTGACTTACCGTCTTTGTCCAACAGGAGAAAGTTTTTTACAAAGAGCACATGACATAATATATTGCGTGGTGTGTTTTTGTTAGAACACCAATCGGTGCCCTTGACTTTGGAAATCATGGTTTTTATGGAAAGATGAGCTCTTTCTACCATACCCTGGCCTTGCAGATTATATGGAATTCCAGTTATGTGCTGTATTTGTAATGTAGCACAGAACCTTTGAAAGGCCGTGGCAGTATAACCTGGACCATTGTCAGTTTTAATTTGCTTAGGCTTGCCCAGTATAGAAAAACAGTGTAAAAGATGGGCTATAACATGCTTGGTGGCCTCTCCCGACTGTAGGGAAGCAAGTATAAATCCACTGAAGGTATCAATGCAAACATGAGTGTACTTTAAAGTACCGAATTCTGAATGATGAGTGACGTCCATCTGCCAGAGCAGGTTGGGTGCAAGCCCCTTAGGATTGACTCCTAAATGAGGCACAGGAAGGTGGGTAATACAATTGGCACAATTTTTGACAATCTGTCTGGCTTGTTCCCTAGTGATTTGAAACATAAGCCTTAAAGTACGAGCATTAAGGTGATGTGAATTCTGGGCCTCCTGCACTAAGGATACCTTATTGGTTACAGTAGCTGCTGCAATGGCAATCATTTGGGTGGCTGCGTCAGCCATTTTATTTCCTTCCACAAAGGGTCCTGGTAGGTCCAAATGTGCTCTGATGTGGCCCAAGTAAAAAGGGGTGGTTCTTTGTAATATAAGTTTTTGACATATAGCAAACAAGGTTGCTGCAGCAGAAACAGGTTTAATTTGGGCAACAGTTTCTAATAAGGGTATAGAGTTGGCCAAATAGGCACTATCGGTAAATATATTTAAAGGTATTTGAGGAACTTGGAAAAAAACTTCAATTAGAGCTTGCAATTCCACCAATTGTGCCGAGGTATGATTGGTGATAACTCTGAAGGTTTGGTTATTGATGACATGGGCAGCTGTGCCATTTGAAGAGCCATCAGTAAAGACCAGATGAGCATTACTTAAGGGTTGTGACCTGGTTATTTTAGGAAATACTACAGCATGCAATTTACAAAATTGAACAAGCTTGTTAGGGGGTAATGGTTGTCCAGGGTTCCTAAAAATGAAGCACAGGCAATAGCCCACTCGTCTGAGTTTTGAAACAGCCATGTAAGTTGTCCTTGGGTGTAAGGTTGTACAATAATAGCAGGATCAACGCCAAAATATTTTCGGCTATTTGTTCTGCCCAAAATAATTAAATCAGCAATGGTCTCATAATAAGGTTTAAGGGCTTTGCTTGGTGACGAAGGCAAATGTAACCACATAATGGGGTTGTTCTGCCAAAATAACCCTGTAGGTGTGATTTGTGTATTAAATATTATGAGTTGCAAGGGTAAAGAGTAATTAATTTGTGTTACAAACTGTTGGGCTATTGCTGTTTCTACTATTTGTAGTGCTTGTAACGCTTGAGGCGTAAGGCTGTGGGGTGACGTGGGTTGAGGGTCGCCCTTTAAAATATCAAAAAGAGGCTTTAGGTCTCCAGTGGTTAATTTTAAATAGGGTTGCAGCCAATTGATGTCACCTAACAGTTTTTGAAAATCATTTAAGGTATTTAATTGCTCAGTACGAATGGAGGCCTGCCGATTAACAATCTTGTTAGGGTGAAGTTCAAAGCCTAATAAGTGTAAGGTTCCTGCAGCTGGACTTTTTCAGGTGCAATGCAAAGGCCAGCCTTGCAAAGGCCAGCCTTACGAAGGCAATCACATAGTTGTTTAAAACAGGAAAGCACTTGTGTGCTGTCCTGGCCTGCAAGGAGTATGTCATCCATATAATGGATCCATATAGTTGAGGCCAAGCAGTTCTAACTGGCCGTAAAACGTGGGAAACAAATTTTTGGTTAAGATATGGAGAATTGGCCATTCCCTGTGGGAGAAAGTTCCATTGAAAACGCTTCATAGGTTCTTTAAAGTTGATAGATGGAATTGAAGGGAAATCGTTTTCGATCAGGAGGGGCCAGTGGAATAGTAAAGAAGCAGTCTTTTAGATCAATAATTGCTTTATAATATCCAGTAGGAATAGCGACCAGAGTGGGCAGGCCCGGCTGTAAAGACCCCATAACTACTATAGTGGCGTTAGCTGCTCGCAAGTCCTGAAGTAACTTCCATTTTCCAGATTTCTTTTTAATAACAAAAATGGGAGTGTTCCAAGGAGAATTGCTTGCCGAAATGTGTCCAGCATTCAACTGTTCCTGCACTAATTGCTGAACTGCACATAACTTTTCTGATGTTAGCAGCCATTGATCCACCCAGACAGGCGTGTCTGATTTCCAGACAATGGGATCAGCATGGGGTGCAGGTAAGTCAATGGCCGCAACTAAAAATTTCCAAGGCCCCTTGTACCTTGATGAACCTTTAGATTAATAGGTTTAGTAATACCAATATTAAGTTTTCCCAACCCTGTACCAGGGTCGAAGCCCTGTGATAGCATTTGAGCAGTAACAGTAGAATTAGGACTATACATGATGACCTGCATTTGTGACAATAGGTCACGGCCCCACAAATTAAAAGGTAAATGGGGTAACACAAATGGTTTAACCATTCTGGAGTTTCCTTCCTCATCCTTCCAGGAGATGTATTTGGAACTTTGTTTGAGATTACTACTTTGCCTATTCCCGGTAAGTTAGTAAAGGTTTCTGAAGTGGGCCATGATTTGGGCCATTGCTGTTCAGCAATAATGGTAATGTCAGCTTCAGTATCTATAATCCCCTGAAAAGGTTTTTCGTCCAACCAAAGTGTGAGGGACGGTTTTTGATCAGTGATGGAGCGTACCCAAAAAGCAGATTTATTAGAGTCCGAATGGAGAGTAGTGGGAATTAAAATTAACTGGACAATAATCTGGTTCGTATTTAACATAACTATTCCTTTGGTTGATTTTGCCAAGACTTGTAATGTTTCATCAATAAGACCCGGGGAAATTTGTAGTGAGGGAACATTGCTGATAGCAATTCCCAACACAAGCCCAATAGTGGAAGGAGGGAGAGGCCCCGTAAAGTTAGTGGCAACAGCTGGTGAGCCCGCCTCCTCAGTTAATACTGTGTGGGTGGCAGGACAGAGGTCCAATCGGGGGAAGCAAGATTTTGGCTGTTCAGAGGATGGGAGGGAGTTGCCGTGCTGCTGGCTGGGACAAAATTGACTGCCTCCAAGATTTGTCGCGGGGCCTGAGGCCGGCCCCTCATCCCGTTTCCCAAACAGGTGGCAGAGGGAAAATTATTATTTGCTTGTAAAAAATTATTATTATTACTCCGGACGTTTCTACCCTCTTTGGCCCAATGATATCCATGCCTACAGCGAGGACAGGGGCTAGAATGTTTACGCTGCTGGCTTGGTGGGGTAAAAGGGGCCCCATTGATGTTATTTTTACGGCATTGCCGAGAAAAATGTCCTGGCTGGCCACATTTAAAACATTGCTTAGGGGATTGCTGGGTATTGGCCAAAAACTGCTGCATCATTTGACCGCCAAGGGCTGCCGCCACGGCCACATTTCATTGTTGGAAAAGGTCAATATCTGCACAGAGCCGAATGTATCCATTAAGATCCATATTATTACGATAAGGCCGAATGGCATTTTTGCAGGGCAGATTGGCATTTTCTAAGGCAAGTTGTTTGATAAAATTGGCATTTGCCATTGAAAGTCTGAAAAGTCACTCCGCCGCGGTGCTAAGATGCGCTACAAAATCCATAAAAGGTTCCTCAGACTTTTGCTTAATATCTGTAAGGCGATGCTAGTATTGCCTTTGGAAGGGATTTTTCTCCAAGCCTTAAGGGCAGCGTCTTTAATTTGAGCAAATAGCCCTGGTGCAAATGCGGATTGCCACTCCTTAGATACATAAATGCCTTCACCAACTAACATATCCCTGCCCCAGGGGGTATCAGTACCAATGTTAGATTCAGCTGTCTCCTTGCAAAATTCAAAATACTCAGATTTCCACAGCAAATAATCCCCAGCAGAAAGGATGGATCACGGCAGGGTTTTCCAATCTTTTGGCATTAACCAGCTTTCGCAAATGCTCTAAAGTAAGGTTAAGGTAAAGGGAGCATTAGCTTCATATGCTGCGGCAGCCTTCTTTAATTCTTTGAACTGACTAAAGGGAAAGCTGTCATGATTTCGCATAGGCTGCTCACTTCCTTCAGGTTTATATTCAATCACAGGGAAGGCCAAAGCTCGGCAATGCCAACTAAAGGTCGGAGGGACCAACCGAGGACTATGACTACTTTGGGTTGTAAATATGGCCTATTGTTATTTCCCTGAGGCTCAAGCCACGGTGGACAGTTGCTGACATTAAAGTTCTCCGCCATTTTGAATTTCTGGCACTGAGGGATACATGGGAAACGCGGCCGAGTAAGAAGGAGGGTTGCGGTCATTATAATGAGCGGCTTGTTCCTCCAAATTGTCCCAGGTCACCTCACTTGGATCTTTCAGGGGACCAAAGGTGCCATAGGCGGTAGATCCTGACTTGGGCTTGGCCCCCAAGTGGTCCCAGGTCTCATCCCGTTTCTTGTGTTGAGCTGAAGGCACCACCTTGTTCTTTGTTTTTTGGGAAGCAGTATCCTTAACAAGGTTGCACTGGAGATTGGACAAACTTGGATATTTGAAAGGATTTTTGCTAGGGGGAGGCAATGTAGGACTAGATTTATCCTTGGACCCCAAATTTGGCTCGTCCTCCAGTGAAATAAACTGTAAAGAGGACCTTAGCTCCGGATTGGAAGCTGTTTTTAAAATAGTTTCGGTTTGAGCAATAAAGCGACTGGCACACGAGCCATTATTTTTAATATCAATAATTTCCTTAATTAAGTTGTAATAGGATTTTGCTGTAACATGGACGCATTCGGGCCCGAACCCCTCATAATAATCATTTAAACAATCGCCCACATGGTCCCAAATACGTGTGGAAATAGTGTCCTTCTGGGGGCGCCAGGGACACGTTTCTTTAATGAAATCAAAGAATTTAAACATATTTTTGGCTTTAACCTTTACTCCTCGCATCTGTAAGGCATCTCTTAACTGACCTACAAACACCTGGTGCTGACTTAATTCCTGACTCATAATTACGAACACCGACTCACCTTAGGCAGATCGCGCAGCAGGTAACCACATCGCGGGGCAGGCAACAAACAGGAAGGGGGCTGACCGGTTTCTCAGGGTTGTTCGCTTCTTCCAGGGACGTCCTCCTTCTCCAAGTGGCTGTCCGCGAGGAGGGCTAGCTTTTTAGAGCACGGGGAGCTCAACTGACAAAGTGCTACAGTTCTCAGTTCTCACAGCTCAAAAAAGAAACCCGCAGGAATCTCAAGTGGGCAACAGCTCTAATTAAGTAGGCAGCAGCTCAAAGGACACAGCGGCAGCAGCAGTCACGGCAGTCACAGCAGTCATAGCGGCAGCAGCAGTTGTAGCGGAGCGGCGTTTCTGGGCGGTTTCGTTTTCAGGCAGCCTGAGACTTATACCTCAGTGCAAGAACCACAGCTCAGAGCTCTGCGTGAGTTTTAAGCTCACTCTCCAGCTCGTTCTGCAGGCGATGGAGAGGCCGTTTAGCACTGTCGCTGGCGTCCCGTAGCTCATAGAAGCAGCTTCTCAACTCGCAGGACTATCGCCACGTTGTGGGCACCAGAAATGTCCCAGCCCTTCGGACATTCAAACGTGGATCTCTGGTTCCGGAGCTTGGAAGATGAAGATGGGCAGGAGACGCGAAGAATGGAGACAAGACAGGATTCTGATCAAGCCTCGTTTATTGGGGAGAAACTCAGGGTAGATATAGCCACACAAGCCGGAAGAGGGAGGTGCTTATGCAAATACAGCGTATGGGGGGAACAGCCAATAGTATTACAGCACATGCGAGCTGATAATACCCATATACAGTGAATGGGGGGAACAACCAATAGTAAGCGAACTAATTGACTGTAATCAATCAGGGGCAAATTTCCAAAAAGGGTAAAAAAGGTGCGCAAAAGGGGCTATAGTCCTCAACTTGGGCCAGTATGCTAATGAGAATACAGAAGAAGGGTAGAAAACAAGGTCCATATTAACCAATGATGATAAAGGTCAGTGACAGCGTCAGCATCAGGAAACTGGCTTTAGCCAGAGCATTATGACTTTTGCTAAAAACGCTGGGGCAGAAGGAATTGTTTGCAGAGCAAACAATGGCCTCTGAATCGGGCTCTCCACACAAACCTACTCCTCCAAGCAAACAGGTTGTGTCTTAGGTTGACAAACATAATTAATGAACTTACCTGACATTGACTACCAGCCTGCTTTAATTTCTGGGTATGTATGTGTGTGTGTGCATGTGTGTGTGTGTGTGTGTGTGTGTGTGTGTATGCATACATACAAAGACTGTGCCTGTCTAAAGTTGTCATTAACTTATGAATGTGTTACCCATCATCAAACCTACTCCTCCAAGCGAATAGTTTCTGTCCTAAGTGGACAAACACAATTAATGAACTTATCCATCTTTGAATACCAGCCTGCTTAATTTCTGATATATATATATAGATGAAGACTGTGCCTGTGTTAGGTTATCATTAATTTATGAATGTGTTACCCGTTATCAAACTTACTCCAAGCAAATAGTTTCTGTTTTAGGTTAACAAACATAATTAATGAACTTACCAATGACTATGAGCCTGCTTTAATTTCTGGGTATATATATATATGTACATATATATATATGAAAAAATAATGAGCCTGACTTAGTTTGCCATTAACTTATGAGTGTCTTACATGTCATCAAACTAACTCCTCCAAGTGAATATGTTGTGTCTTAGGTTGACAAACATTGATAATGAACTTACCCATCTTTGACTACCAGCCTGCTTTAATTTCTGGGGAGGAATAGTTTTTTATATATATGAGCAAAGACTGTGCATGTCTTTGGTTGTTGTTAAATTATAAATGTCTTACCCATCATCCAAACTACTCTTCTGAGGGAAAAGGTTCTGTCTTAGGTTGACAAACATAATGAATTAACTTGCCCATCTTTGACTACCAGACTGCTTTAATTTCTGTGTTAATTATATACATATAAATATATATATGAGCAAAGACTGTGCATGTCTTATGTTGTCATTGACCTATGAATGTCTTACCTGTCAACAAACTTACTCTTCCAAGTGAATCGGTTCTGTCTTAGGTTGACAAATATAATTAATGAACTTACCCGTCTTTGAATATGAGCCTGCTTTAATTTCTGGGATATATATATATATATATATATATATATATATATATCCTGTCTTAGGTTCCTATAAACTTAGGAATGTCTTACACGTCATCATACCTACTCCTCCAAGTGAACCTGTTTTGTCTTAGGTTCACAAACATAATTAATGAACTTACCCATCTTTCTCTACCAGCCTGCTTTAATTTCTGGGGAGTAAGAGTTTTTTAATATATATGAGCAAAGACTGTACTGTCTTAGGTTGTCATTAACTTATGAATGTCTTACACATCATCAAACCTACTCCTCCAAGCGAATCGGTTCTGTCTTAGGTTGACAAACATAGTTAATGAACTTACCTGTCCTTGACTACCAGCCTGCTTTAATTTCTGGATATATATATATATATATATATATATATATATATATATAAAGACTGTGCTTGTATTAGGTTGTCATTAATTTATGAATGTCTTAGCCCTCATCAAACATTACCTCCTAGCTAATATGTTCTGTCTTAGTTTGACAAATATAATTTATGAACTTATCTGTCTTTGACTGCCAGCCTGCTTTAATTTCTGTTTTTTTTATTTAAATATATGAGCAAAGACTGCACCTGTCTTATATTGCCATTAAATTATTAATGTCTTACTTATCATACTCCTCCAATTGAATAGGGTTTGTCTTAGGTTGACAAACATAATTAATGAACTTACCCGTCTTTGACTACCAGCCTGCTTTAATTTCTGGGGAGTAATAGTTTTATATATACATGAGCAATGACTGTCTTAGGTTGTCATTAACTTATGAATGTCTTACACGTCATCAAACTTACTCCTCCAAGCGAACAGTTCTATCTTAGGTTGACAAACATAACTGAAGAATTTATCAGTCCTTGCCTACCAGCCTACTTTAATTTCTGGTTTTATGTGTGTGTGTGTGTGTGTGTGTGTGTGTGTGTATATATATATAGACTCTGCTTGTATTATGTTGTCATTAATTTATGAATATCTTACCCCTCATCAAATGTTCCCTCCAAGCAAATAAGTTCTGTCTTAGGTTGACAAATATAATTAATCAACTTACCTGTCTTTGACTACCAGCCTGCTTTAATTTCTGGATATATATATATATATATATATATATATATATATATATATACACACAAAGGCTATGCCTGTCTTAGGTTGCCATTAACTTATGAACATCTTACCCGTCATTAAACCTACTGCTCCAAGTGAATAGGTTTTGTCTTAGGTTGACAAACATAACTAATGAACTTACCTGTGTTGGACTACCAGTGTGCTTTAATTTCTGGCAAAGAATTGTTTTATATATATATGAGCAAAGACTGTGCCTGTTTTAGGTTGCCATTAATTTATCAATGTTTTAACCATTATGTCAGGCAGGGTACTCTTAGAGAAATAAAATCAGGACACTAGTAATTCTTTTTATATATTTATATACAGAGAAAGGTAAGAAAGAAACAGTTTACTATATAAGAAAGAAACAGTTTACTATCTATAAAGCAGTACAGATTGCTCGGTGTATCTCACTTGCATGAGGCAACTAGAAGACTGGTAGTCCTTCAAGTCTTGAGGGTCACTGAGTAGTCCTCTGTAGAGCAATTCAGGCTATCTGGTCACAGGCAGCAAACAGCAGAGCAGGTCACCAACAGTCAGCCAGATGACAGAGTCCAACAGTCCCCAGCTCAAGATGTGTATATCCCAGGAGCGTGGCAAAGTATGGCTGGAAGGAACCTCAACTCACAGCTCCACGGTCCACAATTAGGTGTCCCACGGGTGGTGTTGCTTGGAGGTCGAGGCACAGGACGAACAAGGCAGCTCTCTGGTCCGAAGATCCAGAACCAAGAGAGAGGGCAGGACTCGCTGAGCCCTTCCTATCTCTGCCCTTAAATTCACCCCGTGTGTTCATTGGCCATGCCATCACAACAGACACACCAATCTTCTGTGGCCATGTTGGCATGTAAACCTAAGACAGAAAACATTTGCTTAAAGGAGTAGGTTTGATGACAGGTAACACATTCATAAGTTAATGAAAATTTAATACAGGCACAGTCTTTGCATATATATATCCCAGAAATTAAGGCAGTCTGGTAGTCAAAGATGGGTAAGTTCATTAATTATGTTTGTCAACCTAAGACAGATGCTATTCGGTTGGAGGAGCAGGTTTGATGACATGTAAGACATTGATAAGTTAATGACAACCTAAGACAGACACAGTCTTTATATACATATACATATACACATATATATACACACATACACATACATGTGTATATATATATATACACACATATATATACATATCCCAGAAACTAAAGCAGACTGTTAGTCAAATATGGGGATGTTCATTAATTATGTCATTTGTAGAGTGTGAGGTACTAAAGACACTGTGGGATGCACCTGGTGGTTTCAAGAAACTCTGTCCTGCCCAGACTCTAATGCACAATATATATGGAAGCCTCAGTCAGGGCATGAGCAATGAGGGGCTGGAAGGGGTGGACACTGCGTTCAAAAGTGCTGGTCTGTCCTTTGACCATTCACAGACACCTGCTAGCAAAAATGCTCTCTCACTGCAGACTAACACAGAGACGGGTTCAAAAGAAGAACTTCCCTACAATGGACTGAGAAGAAACAAAGGAGCCTCTATTGATAAGCACAGGGCTCCCTCCTATGCAAATCATTCTTCAGGCATTTGTTTAAAATTCCTCCTTTGGGCACTGAAGGCTATTAGGTCTCTTCTGACAGCGCTGTGAGTCTCTTGGGAAAGCAGAGCTGTGGTCTAAAGATGCTACTGCTGTGTGTTCTCCTGTGTCTGGTGACAGTTTCCCAAGGTGAGGGTCTCAGAGATGAGTGTGAAATCTGGGGATGGTTTGACTTCAGGGGACCAATGATCTTTATTTACAGGCGTCGGGTACAGTTTCAGGAGTCGGGTCCAGGATTGGTGAAACCATCCCAGAACTGTCCCTCACCTGCACGGTCTCCGGTTACTCCATCACCAGTGGTTATGGCTGGAACTGGATCTGCCAGACCTCCACGAAGGGGCTGCAGTGGATGGGATACATCTGTTCTAGTAGTAGTACAGGTTATAACCCATCCTTCCAATGCCGACTCTCCATCACCAGAGACACATCGAAGAATCAGTTCTCTCTGCAGCTGAGCTCTGTGACTGCAGAGAACATGGCTATGTATTAATGCGCAAGAGGAGCACAGTGAGGGGAAGTCAGTGTGAGCCCAGACACAAATTCCCTTGCAGGGTAGACATTGGGCAGCAGGGGGGGCACAGGATCCACTGAGCACAGACACCCAGCCCTAGACAGACACAGAGGAGTGATGTCCTATTGGAATTAAGGCTTCCCTTGTTAGCTCTCGGCATCCCCAGGGACAGTGTTGCCTTTACATTTTTTTTCTGTCTAAATTTTCTCCTGCTCAGTGCAGCCTTGAAAGGAGCAAGTAACATACTCTGAAGTAGAACTAGAAAAACCACCATTACACTGTATTATGATCTTTATTACATATTTTTCTCTCTTGAAAAATGGAACACCATAGACATTCTCATTCTTCTTATCACTTGGAAATTGTTGATATTGAAAGTAAAAGCAGGATTCTGGAGTCTATAGTTGGGGGCGGGATAAAAGGAAGCTGATGCCAAGGAGTTTAAGAAGGAAGAGAGTGTTTGGAAACTAATTTTGGTTGCAATCGATGTATTTGAACTACAAATTGATATTATTAGCTGCAAATAAAATGATTTGAGAGGAAAAAGTGAAAAAATACTAAGTAAATACTATATCATTGCTAACAATTTTTAAAATTCAAATTTATGGCCTACATCTCATCTCTTTTTCTGTTCAATATTTTAACTAGTTTTTAAGTGTTTTGTATCAACAAGACATGCCATTGGTTTCTTATTATGCATGAAAAATTATTCTTCATTTTTAAATTTATTTTTTCTCGTTTTACATGTATTTGCAACAAAATATTTTCAGCATTCTTCTCATGCATAATTCGGTGGCATTAGATTATCATGTTCAACAATTCCCCAAAGCTGTAAAATTTCCTATCACACACATCACAGAAACCCACTAAAAAGAATTCTGACTGGACAACTTCCTTCTTAACATGGAATAAATAACTTCATTACTTTTTTACTTCATTTATTTTGAATAGAAATCTGTTTTAAGTATCATTCTCCTCCTGTGGAAAAAATGAAGCCAAAACTCTGCTTGACACTTTCAATGTCTTTCAGGTAGATTTCTATCTTTCTGTTCAGAATATTTATTATGGAATATATTTCAATATTATATCTATATAAATACCTGTATTTGGGCTGAGCCCCAGTGGTGTAATGGTTGTTTGCGGGACTGTGGCCTACTGGGATGGAGGTTCAATTCCAGCTTCACAGGAACAAAGGCTAGACCTCCTACTCTCACCACCAGGGGGCAGTGAAGCCCCCCCCAAAACAAAACAAAACACCTGTATCTATAGATCATACTTCCTTCCAGTTCAGAATTTTTGCAAGTGTAACACTCTCTACCTCCAACGTTTTTCACAGTGAGGGAGAGTAGGTGTGAGTCCAGACATGAAACTAACCTCGGAGAGAAAGCTGACCTGCAGCGTTGCTACTGACCCTCCAGCTCTGCACCAAGTGAAGAAGGAAGAGAGGACAGGAGCCTGGACAATGACTGCAGGGCCTGGTCAGCGAGAACTGCTGTGCTGACCACTGTGGTAGCTCTACTGTGCATGGCAGGAAACCTGCAGAAACCACTCCAGGAAATGCTCCTGACCAGGAGTCTGAAAGTTTAGGGCCAGAGACAATGTTGCTGTGTGACCCACAGAAGTTGGAAGACAGTGTGAGCTCAGGAAACCCCTCCTGTATGTGATGGATTCTGTCAACGAGGGATCTCTGAATACACTGAGCCCAACACCCACGCCGAGTACTAATTCATGGGAGGAAACCAAACTTCTTATAATTCCTGTGTTTTTTTACCCTCACAAATAAACATGTTTGGAAAGCTTTTAATTCCAACTCTAAATATAGAATATAACATTGAAATAACTTTTCATTCTTTCCAAATATTGTGAAATGTGATAGAGGAAGGAATAATTTGAGATGACATACATTTTTCCCTATCTGTTCACGTTATGAAAAATTCAGGTTGATCTGGTGTTGACTCCAAAACATCGTGATGATAGATATTATCTTTAATTTCAATCGACCATTTGGGTACTTTTGATGGTAATGAACATGAAGTTACATTGAACATGAACTCTGCACAGATGCTCATATGATTGGTAGAGACCTCAGAGAGAGGACTGTGGTATCCCAAGGACATCACCAGCAACACTTTCCTCGTGTGAGTCCCCAAGATAAGGGTGCTATTCAGCCCTTTCACCTTTACAGACAAGAGGTCCTCTCACATGCAAATACCAGCCCCATGAAACCACATCATGCATGACTTAAATTCATATTCCTTATCACCCTGGAGAGCATTTTCTGGGTAACATGAATCTTATGCACATGAACATGAATTGCATGTGGGTTTTCATCTTTCTGGTGGCAGCTTCAGGAGGTGAGTGCTTCAGGGTGTGCAGCATCTGAGCACACAACTCACTGTGTTTTTCTTTATCACCAGGTGTCCTGGCCCAGGTGCAGCTCCAAGAGTCAGGCCTTGGACTGCTGAAGCCCTCACAGACCCTGTATCTCACCTGTGCTGTCTCTGGATACTCTTTAACCAGCTATGATGTGCACTGGATCTGCCAGCGTCCAGGAAAGGGACTGGAGTGGATTGGTGTAATATGACACAATAGGAGCACAAGGTATAATCCAGTTCTCCAATCCCAAGTCAGTATCACCAGGGACACCTCCAAGGACCATGTTTCTTTAAAACTGATCTCTGTGAATACCGAGGACACAGCCATGTATTACTGTGGGATGTCAGTGTGAGGCCATACACCAACCTCCCTACAACAGAATATGGTTTCAGCAGACGCAAGAAAGAAAATTTAGTGATGTTTTCCTCTCAAAAGCTGTGGTTTCCCCCACTTTGTCAGCATCTCTTTAGGGACTACCAAGCACAGACCCTAGGGAATCTTCACGTATCTGAACATGCCTTCTTTTCATCAGAAGTGGCTTTGTCTCTGTTTCACCAGCTTTCCAAAGGCAGGATTACAGAAATACTAGTACGCATTGATGAGATCTCAGTCTATATTTCAGGGTACCAACTATTGCTGTTTGTTGTCAAGGTTAGAGCTATTCCAAGGAACCAAACTCACTGCCCTTGGGTTGATGATAATTTAGGGCGACACCCCTATGGGTTTCTGGGGCTGTAACTGGTTGTGGGAAACAAAAGCCCTGTCTTTCTTCCTTGAGAGGCTGATGGTTTCAAACTGATGGGTTCATGCAGATCTCAGCCCAGCACATAGGCCCTAAATCACCAGCCTTGTTGTAAAAAACATTGATGCAACAAGATATTCTCATGTGAGTCCCACATTTTCTCCAAACTATCAGATGGATGTCCAAAGTTTTCTTTGCAGTGAATGCTCACAAATGTGCACTCATGTCATTATTTTAACTTAGAATGACCTGGATAATATTGCTGATATTGTTAGGTACCCTGAAGTTGGCTTCAGCTCCAAGAGATCCTATGTGCCACAGAGATCCTATGACATGCTTCCCAGATGTGCCCTATCCTCACAGTCATTGCTCTGTTGGCACTCATCATTGCAGCCTTTGTGACCATACACCTCCTTGATATAAGTCCTTTCTCTGGGTTCTGGTTCCTCACGATGACATGTCTAAAGAAGTGAAATAAAGTCTTACTTGAATGCTGCCAAGGAACATTTGGGATGTGTTTATTCTGAGACATGCTTGTCTGCAGGCAGCCCATTATATAGCTAAATTGTTCTCTAACACCATAACTCAGAGGCTTCAACTCTTCTTTAATCTTTCTTTTTATTCTTTGCATGTGGGTTGGATTTTTTATTTTAATTTAATTTTTAATATTTTACTTGGGGCTCATATGTATTTTATCACAATCCATCCATCCATTGTGCAAAGTACATTGGTACATATGTTCTTGTCATGATTTTTAAAAGTTTCTTTATATTTGAGTCCTTGATATCAACTTCTCATTGAAAAACTATTATAGGGTATTTGGCTTTTATTAGAGGCACTCTTAGTTATCACAACTATGGCAGCCATTTCTGTGTCCAGGGTTGCTACTAAGATCACACAGTATCTAGGAGAGAATCTTACAATAAACACTCAAGGAGCCAAATATAGCAGGAGTGCCAGCATTGAAGTCATCTATATAATGTCTTAACACCAGTCAGCATGAAGAGAAATGTTCATATGCAGAAAATGAAGGTGGAAACATGTAAGCTATACTTAGGGGAATCTGGATCAAAAAAGTACATGACACAGCATTAAATGCTCAACTTTTAACTAAAAGATTGGCTGTTTAAATCCACTTAGTGATGACTCATTTGAATAAAGACCTGAAAACTTTCTCCCATTAGTATTAAAGAAAAATAATCCTATTCAGAATCATGCAGAATCTCTATGAGTCTCTGCCCCCAAACCACCTTGTATGGCTAAAGTTCTATAAAAAGGTAGACAAGAACTTTGCTACCAATAACTAGTCAAGGCACAGTGAACTTCAACATAAGAGCAATTATAAAGAAAGTGTATTCTGTTACATATTTCCATTTGCTAGATGTGTTTCCCAGCATAAAATATAACCTTTTCTCCTGTACTGTTATTCAGCCAGGGAAGAATGTTGTGTGTTTTGTTTTATTCTTGATGATGTAAATGCCAGAGTCAGTTTCAATTCTCAGTGATTCAATGTACAACAGCACTGACAAATGCCCCATTCAGCAGCATAACGACAAAGACTATTGTTGAGCCCATGGTTCCAGCCATGGTGTCAATCCATCTCAGGATGCTCCTTGTTCTTCATTCATCTCCTTCTTCATCACGGTTGATGTCTTCCTCAAGGGACTGGTATCATAATTTTACATGACACAAAGTCTCATTGTCCTTCATTCTAAGGAACTCTCTGGCTGTGCTCTCTTCAAAAGAGATCTGCTTGTTGTATTGCCAGTCCATCCCACAGTTCTTTCATCATCCATTTTCAACACCATAAGTCAAAGGCCATCATTTTTCCTATGGCCTTCCTTATTCACAGTCCAGAGTTCATATGATAATATTGAAAATGTTGTGACGTGGCTTCTCAAAGTGACATATAAGGAGCCGTGTAGTAGGGGCCTGTTAGTAGAGAGATGTAAAGGGCTATGGTGGTGCTGTGGGAGAAGATGTGCTTGCTCACTGCAGGGTCAGGGATTCAAACCACCCAACAGTTCCTCTTGAATAAGATGACATTGTCTATTCCTGTATACAATTCCAGTCAGAGAAAGCATAATGAGCAGTTGCAACCAGGCTTATAGGCTTCCTATGAGTCAAAGTCCATTCAATCACACTGAGTTTGATTTTGGAGGAAGAGATTATCCATTTCCAAGTTCAATTGCTTGGTTTACTAGTTTTCTCTCAATGCAGAAGGATAACTGTTGTATTCATAGCACTCATACCTCACAGAGAATAAATTCATGCATTAATCTGTGGAATCCTGTGTTCAAATCAAGCAATAAAGGTACACTGGAATTCATAATTTTGTAATTGCTAACATTGAAATCTGGGGCGCTTACTAAATCAAGGTTGGCTGTGGATCTGTGGAACTTTGTCATCCTGTTCAAAGTTCCCAACTCTTATAACAACCAGTGGCACTCCTAGTCAAACCCCTGCGGTGGTTTCTTTCTTACATGAGACGACCACCATTACCACCCTGAAATCAGGGTATTCGAGGATCTGCTGCATCGAGGAGACATTGATACAGAAATGTCTGCCCCCTTTCTGTTCCTCCTCCTGATGGTGCTGGGTTCCCCACCATTCAATGGCATCTAGATGCAGTGTCTCACAGCAGATTTAAAAAGAGCTGGGGCCTTTTCTGCTTGTTTCCTAAGACTCTAGAGGCCCTGTCCCAGCTGAAACTACAGCAGTCAGTTATTCAGATGATGAAGTCATCACAAACCCTCACTCTCACCTGCATCCTCACTAGGAACCCCATCTCTAGCGCCAGTCCTACTTGGGATTGGATGAGTCAGAGTACCAGGAGAGGTCTTGAGTGGATGAAAAGGACCTTCCCTGGGTCAGAGTGATTTAGCAAATATACACCACCTCTCAGAGAACATCTCATCAACCCAGACACATCCAAGAACTCGGTCTCCCCGTAGCTAAGTTCTGTGACCACTGACAACCACTGTGCAAGAAGTCAAGGAGAAGGAACGTCAACCTGAGCCCCTACACAAACCACCCTGCAAGGCAGCTGAGGACTGCACTAAGATGTATTACCAGCATGGGGAGCTCAGGCACAAATGGTCAGGCCCAGGAACCAGAAGCAAGTGCATGTGTAAGCACAGACGAGATTTTCCGCTATGTTGTGAGTTGGTTTTGTTCCCATTGCTTAGTAGCAGTTTGAGAGGAAGCTCCAGTAGAAACTGTTCCATTTTGTCTTAACTTAGAAGAGTAAAATATTGTGAGAGCAACTATGAAACTAAGCAGAAAAAAAATACCCACCATAAATATACTCCACTAGAATAGGTGGTAGAAAACGGGTAAGAAGATTCCCTGTGTACAAAATCCTCTGTGGGATCTGAAAGGCATTGCTGGGGTTCACACTGATTCTTCTCTGTTTATCTTGCACATGCATACAAGGTTATGCTACTGATTTCAGTCCATTAATTCACAACAGGATGATATTTTTGAAATTTTCTCCTGAGATAGTTCATATGCCCTGGATTAGTAAAACATATACTGTTGTGTGACTTTTTAGATATTCTGTTGGCTTTATATGTGGATCAATCTGTTCTAGTGTCTTCTCTAGAAACTAGCTAACTCACATCCCCAAAACCTGAAATGCAGTGAGACTTTGTCCTTGTGGACATTTCCAGAGGACACTGACTTAGGGATTCAGACAGCAAAGTCTTGAGATGTTCCAATTGAACATATAGCTCACCCTGATTGTTCTTTGTTCTCTTAGGTCCATGCAGTCATCAGGATCCCTTCCCCACCGCCAACACCCAACTTACTGCTCTTGAGTCATTTAAGACTCATAGAAACCACACAGGACAAAACAGGACTGCTCCTATGGATTTCTGAGACTGTAACATCTTCTGTGATCAGAAAGCTTCATTCTTCTCCTGAGTAGGAGATGGTGGTCTGCAGCAGCAGAATCTCCAATGTATGGCGAGGTGGTTTTGATCTTGCTTAACCTGGGTCTATTTCATTTCTTTTCAAACTTAATGAGAAATTTCTTGTTAAACTTTGCGAGTAATTTCCATATCCTGAAGACAAACACTTGGATCTGGATCAGAATTGCGTTACAACTATGAATTGCTTAGGGTGGGTTATTTGAACAAGTTAAGTTTTTCTATTCATGAATATGGCCCACGATTCTATTTATATGTGTGGTTTTTGGAATCTCAGAGTTGTGCTTTCTTAATAGTTTTCTTTGTACAAGTCTTTTGTTTCTCTGCTTTTGCTTATTTTGATTTAATTTTTCTTATAGGTAGTTGTTGCAAATATTCCTATCTCTTGATTTCCTTTTTAAAGAATTCTCCATTGGTACATGAGACTCAAACCAATTTTTCTGTGTTGGCTTTATACATGTAAAATTGCTTAACTTTTCAATTAGTTCCAATAATTTTTCCAGGGCTTTTAGGTTTTCTGTTTAGAGTGAAATAACCAGAAATCATAAAGAGGTTTACTTCTTTATTGCGCCTTGGGATACCTTTATTTTATATTTCTTGATTTATAGATATAGATAAGAATTGAAGCATGATAGGGTGTAAGATTGGTATTTAATGGTATCCCTGATCTGGTTCCAATGTGAAAGGTGAATGTGGTCACCTCCTCTCCATTTAGGGCAATGTTTGCCATTGACATTGAATTTTGCTGTTTTAAGTCTTATTAAATCAGTTTGGATTCACAGCAACACTAAAAGAAACAGACCGAAACACAGGTCTCACTTCATCCTCACTGTTGTCTTGTATGAGGCCTTTATTGCAGTTACTGGACCAATCTTTGTTGTTGAAGATCATCCTTTATAAAATGACCGTATGCTTTATTAATCATGTTGTCCTTTTTCAAGTTCTGATTTTCCTGCTATATACCCAAAATTCTTGAGAAGAAATTATCACATCCTCACTCCTTTCTATTAATCATTATAACTTTCTATTAAGCATCATCAAATATACAATTGTTCATTCTTCTGGAAATTAATACCATAATTTCATAACATCAAATTATTCACCAATATCATAATTCATTTTGTTTTTTATTTAGGCAACACTGCCCTCTGGTAGGAGTGGGAGTGGGAGGCCCAGCCTTGCTGGTGCTGGATTTGAACCGCCAAGCCAGTTGGCCGCAGTCCCACACTCAACCACTAAGCTACCAGGGCTCAGCCCTCAATATCATAATTCTAATGCATTATTTCAATTTTGATCTTTGCAAATCATTTTTCAAATTTTCGGTGCATAAAGAGATGATTAAAAAACTCACAACTTGAGGCAGGAAAACTGAGCCCTCAAAGGGACATCCTTGTTCTTCAACCTGCAAAGAGGCCTTGTTCAGCAGATTTGCTCAATGAAACACATCATGTGATTGACTGCAGCTGCTGTAAATATTGATTGTAGTTCCATAGAGGTGAATTCGTTCACAGCTTCAATCTTAACTCCATTGATCATGATATTTTCTATTATTTTCATAATGAGGAGTTTAATTTTCATTACATTAAACTGCAACCTAAAGTAAAGGCAGAAGTCCCTTATCTTCATCAGTAAGTTTCTCAAGGCACACTATCTTACAATATGTAGCTTTATGTCATCTGCATTATTGATAAGACTTTCTGCAATCCCAATGTCATGTTTTGCATTTAAGCAGCCTCTCAGTACAGCAGGATGCACAGAGAAACGAATGACGCTTTCAAAGATCCTGCATTGCTATTGTGCACAATGAACATCCATGGAAGCAGCAAAGAAGAAATCACAATATAGATTGCATTGGGCACCTTCAAAAAATGACTTTGTGAAAGTACTTAAGATGATTTCAATCAAATATGGCTACATATTCTGTAACAACCCATTCTAAGAAATGATCTGAAAACAACCGAGCAAAGACAACCAACCAAACACCAATAAAAAAGGTTAAAATGAAAACCCTAAAACATTTTGGAATGATTTTGTTCTGTTATTTTTAAAAATTAAATATTGAGTGATGCTATAATAAATATGAATTAGAAATTAGGGATAATTTATGTTTCATGCACAGATTTCAAGACATTTGCTAATTTTATAGTTTCATGTGATTTGTTCCCGATTATTACAGACAATATAGAAATAAGAAATGGTTCTTTTTAAGAATCAAAGTTGCTTTGGTCATATCTGTTAGCGCATAATGAGGGCAGCAAAAAATCATTGCCTATTTACATTGGTTCAAAATTCAGGAAATTACTCTCTAACTCAACTCCCTCATATAAATTGTCTCCCAGGAACAGCCTTATTGAATGGGAGTATTATATTGAGTTCAAAAGTGGTACTGGACTACTGACTGAAAGTAAACTTAGTTGAAATGAAATGCAGCACATTTTACGTCCTAGTGGGCATTTGTTTCAAGCCATAAAGAAATTTTTCCATTGCAACAAGCAGGAACAGATATGTAGCTTTTTAAACATAACAATTTGTGACAATTTATGTAAATTGTTGAATAGTGAAAATGGCTTACTAGTTTCCCAGTTACAGGAGAAACTTGGACCAGACAGACAGCTTTGAGGGGAACAAGTGTGCTGAGGTAGCTCCAGAAATGTGACTAATTCTAGCTGGCCCAACAAGGCCAGGCTGCACAACCCTTTGTCCTCAGGACTGGGAGAGAGAGAGAGAGAGAGAGAGAGAGAGAGAGAGAAACTCTTTCCTCCCCACCCTCACACCTTGTGCATCACAGCTGTATCTCTTCTCTTGTTTATCTCTGAGAGAAAAAACACATTCAGGGAGAGGGCAAACTTAACTGAAATTAGCGCAAGAGAGACTGAAGTGAATTAACTACGTTAATAGTTGTTGTTAGAGGCCCTGTAACCCATTTTTAATCAGAGACCTGATGGACAACTAAAGAGATATTGCTTGGTCCTGCACCATCATTTCAATCCCTCTTATATTCCAGCTCATTCTTACAGCCAATTCATCAGTTCATCTGGTTGAGGGCCTTCCTCTTTCTCACTGATCTTCCACTTTTACCACTCAGGATGTCCTTCTCCAGGCACTGGCTTCTGCTTTGGACATGTCCAAAGTATATGATACAAAGCTTCCATATTCTTGGCTCCAAAAGCACATTTCAGATGTACTTCTTCCAAGACAACCCAGCACTTTATATAGAGGCATACCACACATAAATTTCTGGTCAAATAGGGAAGATTTACATTGTCCTAGAACCTTACTCAAATATTCATCCAGAGTGAAGGTTTTATCTCCAGTTCCACCAATGGGGAGAAGAAGGACACCTAGTGGACAGTCTGGAGTTCTCAGATTTTCATTTTCTCTCAACTTGCTGGGAAGTAACTGTTTTTCGTCATAGTTTACACCCCCTGGGAACTACACAGTCACCCTGAGACTGACCCTGATGGGGAACAGAAACTATCTTTAGTGTGCCCTCAACTCCTTCTTGGAATAAGGTAAAACCTAGAATAGCTTTAACACCTAAACCATCGACAGGTACAATTACGGTGAAGGGATACTATCAAACTCATTTCCAACTAACTGAGAAAAAGATAGAGTTTAAAACAAGAACCATTTTTCAGAAACAATAGCCAATATTTATGAACATGAGAAAATATGTTAGCAAAGGCAAGCTGCCAAACACAGTCACAGACACAGGTGATTTTCCAAAAATAAAAATGGCATTAGTCAAGATGGAGTTCAGAAGCATGATATTTAACTACTTTAAACAAATGTAGGGGGGGACGTGATAAAACTACAGAGAAACAAATCAGAAGAGAGAATGTCCTGTGAAATATCTAATAAAACATTAAAACTTTAGCAATACATTAGCAACTCCAAATAGAAATCCAGAAGACAAACACTAAGACAGCTGAAATAGATAACATTCTGAAAGAGGAAAACAGTAAAATTGAAGCCTCAGTCAGTGACTTCAAAGACAATTATCTTGAGAGCCAATTAAAGAATTATTTCTATTACAAAAGAGTAAGGATAATATATAAGAATTTTGTGGGATGTTATTAAATTGAATACGGTATGCTTGCTAAACATTCTAGAACTGAAAAATGAAGTCACAGAGAATGCAATATAAGATCTTTTATTTAAAGATACCTGCTTGAGAACTGAGGTGAACACTGGAAATTTTCAATAGCCTCATTATCCACGGGAGAGCAGGAGAATGAATGAGGGACACCTAAGAAAGAATCAGTGAGTGAAGAATGAGTGAGGGTCTGTCATAGATCAGAATGTATTCTGAATTGTCAAAATGAACTAATTCAACTGGACATAATCTAAGAATAACACCATGTAAGTTAATATATTTTGTGTGTTTCTTGGAAACTTGAATGTCTGTTTTCATGAAGTACCTCTTTATATACTTTACACATATTAAGTTTCAAAACTCTGTACCACATGTTCTGTGCAAAGTGGTGGTAAGTGACATGACAGTATAAAGACAGAGGAGTGAACACTCCAGAAAATGAGCTGATAAGTCAGAAAACAGAGTGGAATAAATTATGACTATCAATTGGTGGTTATAAAGAATTTAGAACTTATTTACACTGCCCATGTTTTCTGTGCCCCAAAAGTTTCTCTGACTTCAGCTTAAGGCTTTTGATTTCACAATAAATGGAGGCTCTTGCAGACAAATGAAATACAATAGACTTTACCTTTTCACTTTTGAGAAAAGACTGGATGCTTCTCCACTTTACCTTCCTGGGTGTCTAACATACAGATCATGTCTTCATTTTCCAGGTTAAATTTCAAATTTGGTGAAAAGAATCATATTGTGAACAGAGTTCTCTAGAAGCTACATACCTTTTCCATAAATTGTGAGTTTCTTTTGGATGTTCTTTGGGCTGGTGGTTATTTCTCTCTATTATTATAAAGAGATTCTGAAAATGGATTGACATCGAAGAGATTTACATTAGATTAGTGTCATCACTTATTATTTTCCCTGGCTCTGGGTGTCCTGTGACAGGCACAACATCAGAATTTGGGCCCAGGAATGATAAATCCCTCATAGGCCCTCTCTCTAAGTTGTGCTGTTTTTAGTGACTCCTTATTTCTGAAGCTGGATCTACCAAACCTGCAGAAGAAGGTGGAGTAGTTGTTATCAATATGTTCTAGTAGAGGAAAACAATGGTCCATTTCAATTCAGTTAACTCTCAAGCTGCAGAATAATGTTCACCAAACAGTTCTCCCTGCAGTGGATCTCAATAACCAGTGAGGGCACAGCTGTCCATTATTACATTAGAGGATCAGTGAGAGGACCCTTGAGCAAACTTCCCTGCAATAGCAACATTACTCTATAGGGATTGCATGGGCTGAACAAAGTACAGGAGCCAGGCTTCTGGGAAAGAGTGATGGAGGAAGCATGGGAGCAAGGAGCTTCCTGCTAGCATTTAGGGTTCCTTTCCCTCCAAAATATATTCTCCAAGAAACTGTGCTCTTCCAATTTACTTCAGAGGACGTCACAGAAGCAACAACTCAGAGAGAGGGACTTGTTTTATCAGAACACACAGGAATAAAGAAAAGGGGGAGGAAGAAAGAGTACACTGCATCCTGGACCACCAAGGCTTGAGGGCAATATCCCTGCTCAGATCAGCAGAAACACAGAGAGGACTCTAAGGCCAGCCGCACTAGGAGACACAACATCACTCACTGATGCACAGTCCTACAGAGTACCCCATGGAAGTACAGTGCAGGAATTGGACCCAATCTGACCCCACCACACTGAGGCAAACACTTCTAAGGGCATGCAATAGCAAGGGGTGCAGAGCAAGGAAGGCCAGAGGGAATACCAACATTATATTTGGGGGCCAATGTGTGGGACCCCATCAGACTTGACTGGAACACATTTCTAAAGGTCACTGCTTACAGACTTTTCAATGTTTGGCCATTGTTTTGTTTTCTTTTGTCGATTTGTTTTGCTCTGTTTTGTGTGTGTGTGTGTGTGTGTGTGTGTGTGTACCTTATTACATCTGCAGGCCAATCTAGATGAGAGAGGGAGGGTAAACCATCTGGAGAAGAAAACAACAGGAGCAGCAGTTCCAGAGCAAGGCAAAACAGAGAGGGGGAGCCATCGGAAAGGAATTGGGTTTTAACAAACTCAGGGGCAAGGGAACAACATGCGATTGGGAATCAAAGACAATTAGGGTGTTAGAGGCCTGGTAGGGATTGATCATGGGCAGTGTAACAGAGCGGAATTACTGAAACACAAATGCTGGCTGAACACGATAATGGGACAAAAGGAAAGTAAAAAGAAATAGAGGAAAGAACTAGGAGGAAAAGGGCATTTATAAAGGTCTAAATAAAGACATGTACAGTTGTAAATATATTTATATATGTAGGTGGGGAAATACATCGACATGCATATATTTTTAGTTTTAGAATTAATGTAGCAGTAGGACATTAGGCCTCTACTCAAGTACTCCCTTACAGCAAGAACACTTGCTCTATTATACTGGAATTACATGATGCTCACCTTCCCAACAAGATCACTGAAGACAAAGTGGGTGCATAAGCAAATGTAGTGAGGAAAACTGATGGTGCCCAGCTATCAAGAGATATGGCATCTTGGGTCTTAAAGCCATCATGATATAGCTAAGAAGCAACAAAGGCCACATGGGAGACTCACACTAGCCTGTGTTATCATGAGGTACCCATAGGAACAGGTATCAGACATTAAAAAAAATCACATCACCATGAATGAGGGGGAGCAGAGTGGAGACTCAAAACCCATCTGTAGGCAAGTGGACATTCCCATGAAGAGTCATGGGGAGGAGATTAGCCAGTCAGGGTGCAGTAGAGTACCAATGTAGCATACAACTTTCCTCTAGTTCTTTAATGCTTCCTTCACTTCCACTCTCATGATCCAAATTCTACCTTATAAATCCGGTTAGACCAGAGGATGCACACTGGTACAATAAGAGCTGGAAACACTGGGAATACAGGACAAATAAAATTCTCAGGACAAATAATTAGAGTAGCAATGCTAGGAGGGTAAGGGGAAGACAAGGTGAAAATGATAGCAAGGATCTTCATATAACCCCCTCTCAGGGGAACAGACAATAGAAAAATGGATGAAGGGAGACGTCGGATAGTAGTAAGACATGACAAGTTAATAGTAATTTATAGATTATCAAAAGTGAGGGAGGAGAAGTAGGAAGGGAGCGGAAAAATGAGGAGCTGATTCCAAAGGCCAAGTTGAAAAAGATGTGTTGAGAATTATGATGGCAACACATGTACAAATGTGCTTGACACAATGGATGGGTGGATGTATTGTGGTAAGATTTATATGAGCCCAAAATAAAATGATTTTTCGAAAAAGAAAGAAACCTATGTTCCTTAATGTTTATCACAAAAATGTACATCCATGGAAACATTCAGACATTGATATGCTGTATGCATAGACACAATTAAATATGTACATGTAAGCTTACACAAACCCTGGTGGTGTGGTGTTTAATCATTAGACTGTGATGTGAAATTTCAGGAGTTCTGAAGCACTTACTGTCCTACAATAGAAAAATGGGCCTTTCTGCTCCCATAAATAGTGGCAGCTTCAGAAATGCTGACGGGCAGCTCTCCCCTGTCCTCTTGGGTCTCTAGCGCCTACACTGACTCGATGCAAGTGAAGCAGAGTGACCGGTACAGATATTGATTATATCAAAATACTACTTGTATCACTGACACGCATTTACTGATTGTCTTCTCCTGGAGGGCTCTACTGGGCTGAATGAAAGTGAAAGCACAACACAAAACACAGTGTGAGTCAACGGAATAGAACTCAGTGGGAATCCATAGCAACACACATCTAATGTAGAAACAAAGTTCTGAAATTAATTACCTCAGGTTCCACCTAATCAAACTAGAAAAACATGAGTCTGCCACATAATAGGTCAATAGGGGAAATCATAAATAAAGACTCAAATAAGTGAAGTAGGCAGAATACCAAAATTCATTTAAAGGAAAAATATTTGAGAAGATGAAGTAAAGTAATAAACATTGAGTTTTCTTGATTATGACAAAAGAAGGACGACCAGAATCCCTCAGATCAGAAACTAGAGAGGAGACACCCTTGTGCATGATTTCCGCATATGTTTTTTTACAACTGCATGTCCACCGTTAAAAATGTCGATGAAATATGGAAATTACTTGGGAGTCAAGAAAATCAACAATTTTCCCAAACAAGAAATTAGTCATCCAATATCATCATGTATATTCACATCTTAAGAGGTACAAGAAAGGATGCCTTGTAAGCTGCAATACTACAAAGCTTGTTTTGCATGTAAAGTAATGTTTACAAATTGAAAACTATTTTATTAAATATTGATAATATATAACAATTAAAGCAATGTTTGATAAAGAACCTGTTGAAGAGCTCTGTTTTCCTTTGAGCATGCTTCTGTTTCCCTGAGACCGATGGAGAACTCTTGTCCGTGTGGTCTGCTCATCTGCTTCTAAATATCAGGGGACATGCAAATGCAGCTCTCTGCCTGGTGATAAACTGCCACAGCCCCTGAGGTGGGAGATCACAGAGGACAGCCCCAGGGTCTCTGGGGTCTCTGCTGCTTCCATTTTGTGCCCAGAAGCTGGTTCAGAGACACATAATGAATTTTATACCAATCTTGGCTTTCATTTTGTCCATTTTATCTGGTACTGGTTGTAGGCCCGGCTGGATGTATATAATTGTGAGTGTATATGTTTGTATGTGTGTCCTCTAATCATGGTACCTTTGTGTTTGCAGGTGTCCAATGTGAGGCGCAGCTGGTGGAGTCTGGGGAAGATCTGAAGAAGCCAGGGGAGTCTCTGAGACTCTCCTGTGCAGCCTCTGGATTCACCTTCAGTAGAAATGGGTCTGCCAGGCTCCTGGGAAGGGCCTGCAGTGGATCACAGTCATTAGTGGTGATGGTAATTACAGAGCCTACCGTGACTCCATGAAGGGCCGATTTACCATCTCCAGAGGCAACTCCAAGAACACCCTCTATCTTCAATGAACAGTCTGAAAGACAAGGACACGGCCACGTATTACTGTGCAAGAGACACACAATGAAGGGAAGTTAGAGAGAGCCCAGACACAAACCCTGCCTGCAGGGAGGAGGCTGATCTCCAGGAGGCGCTCAGGACCCACAGAGCACAGGACTCAGACCTGGAATAAGTGCAGCTTAGAGCGTCAAAACTATTTTCCTGTAGTTATCTGCGGATTCTTTTAAATATCACAATTTCCCTAGGGACTCTCTCTCTAATTTCAAAATAGTAATTCTATGCCTATTTCTGATAACTGTGAATTTCAAAAGTAGTATTGTAACAGGAAAATACAGTTTGTCCTACAACAACAAACAGCTGTTTGTTAAGGGCAGGAAGTGACTTTACCAGGGGTCCCTGCATCAAAGCTCTCAAAGCGCTCAGGTAAATACTTTACTATCAGACTCAGGCCTAATGGGGACCCGGCTAAAAGAAACTATCAAGTGTTTGACTATTGACTGAAAGCTTGACAATATATGTATCCATGGCACTTTGCATCACACTGACAATTATTTAGTTAAAATCTAGACTCTTAGTCTATTATTTTAAATTGTATTGTATCTTCAAATGACACAGTTTTTGTGTGTGTCCTTCCTTTGGTATTTCTTTTTTCTGTTTGGTTGCTTTTCCTACCCATGGAGCCCTAGTACTTTAAAAGAAATCTTTTCTGCAATCGTATCTGCAAACACAAATAATCACCAACTATATTTTACTTTGAGTAGTAATACCTTATATCAGTCTTTCCTCCAGAACTTTCAGCTCCTGATGGTCAAAACAGAGAGTGATTTAACTGTGCAAATTCTGGGTTCAGGGAGTTCTCTAGGGCCAAAGCGGGATCACTCAGATCTTCATAGCACACATTGCATTGTCACCTGCACAGTCCCACAGAATGTCAGCCACTGTTTATGATGTCACCCACAGAGTCGACATGTGTCCTAGAAAACAAGTCTTCCTACTCCTGGTGGCTTTGCTACTAATTTGTTGTCTGGTATCAGTAACATTCCCAGTAACTATGAACACAACCTCATGTGACGAATCTCAGGTATTTCAGTATAAGATTCTGTATAAAATAAAAATGTAGGTATGAATAGTGTTATTGACAGTGGCTTTCTGGATAAAAAATGTCTTTCTGTGTCAATGGTAAACCGCCTTAGTGTGACATATACTCTTTCCACACTTGAGAGGACACAGCAGTGTAGTTGCTGAAGAAAATATCTTCCTTTTTCTTGACTCACAAAAGGCATTTCTGTTTACAGCACACATTGAATAGGAGCCACTTTGGGCCAAATTCTGTGAGATTGCTCGAATTAGCTGATCTTCAAGCTTCTGAATATCTAATAATGTTGCCATAATCTAATGCAGAAAAGAAAATATAGTGCCAGACTATTCAAATGACCTTGGGTTTGTTTTGTCTTATAAATATACAAGTCCCTGAAAATTGAGGACTATTTTATTTATTCCTAAAGTCATCCTCAAACCTAAGCCATGTCTCCCTCCTCAGCCATCATCCTCATCACTTTTTGTGACTCAAAAATCTGGACCTTGGTCTGGAGAAGTCATGGGCAGGGCTGTGAACTCTGAGGAAACAACCAACATTCTCATCCCAGATGAACCCCTTTTAAAATTTATTACAAAGTTACTGCTCATAGTCAGTCTCCACACAGTCCATCAGAAAGAATCTCGTGACATATTTATTTAAACTTAGGTCTTAGCACTCTGGATAAACACCTGGAAATCATGGATTTTTCTCCCTGAGAATATGTCAGTTTCTTCCTCTTCTTGGGGGCAGATTTCAGAGGTGAGTAGCTCAGGGGCCGAAATGTGACAGTTTGGCCATGCTTTGTCTACACAGCTGACTCACTGTCTCCAGGTACAAACTCCAATAATCACCAACTGTATTCTACTCTCGGAGTGGTAAGATCTTGTATCAGTCTTTCCTTCAGAACCTCCAGCAGGGGTTGGACCAGGACTCGTCAATCTCACAGACATTGTGCCTCACCTGCCCTGTCTCCAGATTCTCTTACACTAGCTGTGGGTCGAGATGCCATGGAGCAGTGAGAGCACAGACTATGCTCCTCCTCCCCTGATGTCTTGGGTCCACATCCCCAGAGACCCTTTTAGGGTCAAATATATTGAGCTCTGAGTCCATTGCTGCAGGACCCTTGGCATGGAGAGGCGGTGGGGAGAAGTCAATGTGATTCCAGAACCCTGGGTGAAGACAGGGGTCTGAGCTGCATGCTGCTCCATTATGTTTTCTGCTGATGTTCTCTGTTTTCCTTAAACATAATTTGCATTATTGGCTAGAAGTGTTCCTTATCTTGTATTATAAGTGTTTCTGGGCTGACGTAGTGGTTGTGCGTGGGACTGCGGCCCACTGGGATGGAGGTTCAATTCCAGCAGTGGGGCTGGGCCTCCTACTCCCACCACCGGAGAGCAGTGATGCCCAAAAAATAAAAAAATAAAAAATAAATTAAAAAAATGAAAACAAAATAAGTGTTTCCAAAAATTAAATTCCCACTTCATAATTTTCTCCTCATTAGGTCAACTTCATTGTGACTTCATTCATCATACTCTTTACAACACATTTATTGATATTTTCCTTGAGTTTTTTTAACATAATCATCATATGTAACTTTACAGCACTCTTCTCTGTGTCAAGTGTGAATCCCCTGTGGATCCTGTAGCAGTTGTGAAACTTTTTTTATTGTTTTGTGTTATCATCACTTTTGGTGGATAGGTAGACATCACAAAATAAGACCCCACACATCAGCGTACTGTGTTATGAATGATGCTCCCCTGGCAAATTGATGATGACCTAACTCCTTCTAGACTTTACTGTACAGGTTTTTGAAAACATAGGCAGGACTCCATTTGTAACTAGATGCAAGATGGATCACAGTTAATATTTCATTAGAAATATCAAAGGTATCAAATTTCTCTATAAAACTTTATTTAATTTTTAAAGTTTGGTTTTGTCTTCCCTTGCATTCTCCCAAGCTAGAAACATAATTTTAACATCCCTGATGTGCCTTGATGTTATTTTTAATTTATGATCATAATGTTTGAGGCAGGATTTGGAATAAGGGGCATTTCTCTTGCCTTTTGATTGAAGTTCCATTCTTCAGACATACTGAACCTGGATCAGAGATTGGCTTTCTAATGGTTTCTCTCCTTTTGAAAAGCTACTGGGCTAACAGCTCTGCCTGCCTGTTCCATTGGGACAGAGCACTCTTTCTTCCAAGTTGCTCATTCCCTTGATCAAATGGATTTCTTGGCCAGGATGATTTTGTGTTTGCAGATGTCCGGGGCAACGTGCAGCTAGTAAGGTCTAGGATGCAGATTTGAGGCAGACTGGGGCATCTCTCAGATGCTATTTTCTGGTCTCTGAATTCACCACCAACAGTTATGACCTTGATTTCATTGGCCAGTTTGAAGCAAGAGACTGCAATGGGTCTCAGTTTCTGGAACTGATGGTGTTGTGTGAAGAAGGAAAGGGATTTGGAAAAACTGGGGGTAAAGAAGATATTCTGGTGTCTACCAGGATGGGTGAATCTACATTGATGATCGAATAAGGGGTCCTGCGTCTGGGGCATGGTAGGTGTGGAGTAAAGGGGAGTTGATATAAAAGAACTCAAGAAGTAAGGAAATGTTTTGAAATTGAATGTGGAAGTGATTGCACAACAATGCTTGATATGATTGAACTATAGGATGGCATGATGTCTGGTTTACATCTTAATAAAATGTCTTTTAAAATGTTAAGGGATACTAATTGCTAAAAATTTTTTCTTAAATATTTTATTTTGAATATTTTAAAGTTTCTTTTATAAAATAATGTTGCATATTAAAAATAAATCCAACATTGATATAATGGTATGTAACACATAATTCATAATAAAATTTGTCACCTTTTAAATTAAAAGATTTACAGTGTCTCAAACTCTTTGGTGCAGTTCTACTCTGTCCTATGGTTCACTGTGAGTCCAAATTCATTTGCTTCCAGTGGGTTCTGACTCTCAATTTTCTGCGTGTACCTCATTTTGGTTGTTATTCCCATTAGATTTTTCCTGTGTGATCGACATTCTCTTTAAACATTTATCATGATATTGGAAGGACTTGCTCTATTTTTTCCATTATCCTGGTCCCCATCCCTATTTGGTGTTTTCATTTTAACTATGCCATACTTTCTGTGACATCATTTGTGCTATTATTTGTAATATCTTTATTGACATGCCAATGGTTTTCTTTATGTATGTATCAGTTGTGGTTCAATTTAAAAGATATATTTATAAATAACATTATTTTCCCCTTTCTTTTGCAGTGGAAGGTTATCATAAAAGCATATTTCTACTAAACCAATATCTGAGGTCACCAACAAAAGCACAGCTTACACAGAGCAATGGATGCAACAGTCATTTGCTTACACCGAGAAGAGACAGAGCAGGCTCAGCATCTGGGTGGACACCAGTCCCGCAGCCAGCGGTCTCACTCTGCAGTCAGTGCAATGACGGTGGCTGGTAAACATTTCTTCTTTGTGCTGCAGTGGAAGAAGTGTGTGCCCACCTCAACTGTTGAATATTGTTTTTGCTGTTGTTCTATATAGTCCATGTAATGTGCATGATGATCAGTTTGGGGGAATGTCCACATGTGCTCAGCTGTAGGACACCAGCTGCTACAGGAAGTTTTTGGATCCAGAAGCCCTGGGAAAGGAAGTCAACCTGCAAGATCTTCACATCCACAAAGCCAGGTTGACACATCTGGTCCAAAATCATCTGTCCACTTCCTCAGTTTTCAATTTTCTTTCCCATCCTCTGGCCTTGGTTAATGTCCTAACTTTTTCATATGAGACAACTTTACCATAATATATAGCTACTGCTCTTGTTTTAAGAGTGATTGTTGGGCTGAGCCATGGTGATGTAAGTGGTTGAGTGTGGGACTGCAGCCCACGGGCTTGGCGGTCCAAACCCAGCAGTTGCTCAGAAGCCGCACTGGGTAGTGCCCATGATTACCAGAGGCAGTGATGCCCCCCCACAAAAGGAGTGATTGTTTAGTGCTATTAAACAAATAATAGACTGAATGTAGATTTTATTTATTGCATTGCTAATTTTAAGCTTTTGGCTTATATCAAAATCTCTTTTCCTTTTAAACATTTTATAAAAATTTTTGAAATGTTGTAACTGCAAGCTTTCCATTAGTCTCTGACTATGTGTGGAAAAATTATCTGTAATTTATTTTTAACTTATTTTGCTCATGCTACAAATATATGCAAAATACATTCAACATTCTTCTCATGCATAATCCAATGGCATTGAATGCATCATTATTCAATGGTTACCAACATCTGCTAATGCCCTGTCACACATAACATAAATCAGGAAAATAATTATCACTTGACCCTTCCTCTCTTTAACATGGAATAAATAACTCTTTGCATTTCCTGTTTCAATTGTTTTGAATAGAAGTCTGATTTAAGTACTTCCCCATATCCTCTGGAAAGAAAGCAGACTAAGCTATGTTCAATGCCTTCACATTCTTTCACACAGATTTTTAAAAATCAGTATTTTATAGTGGTATATCTCTCAATCTCAATCTCAATATCTATAGATCATACTTCCTTCCATGGAACCAATTCAAACTACTAGCAACTTGCAGCATTCGCTATATCCAAAGCTTTTCACAGTGAGGGAGAGTCGGAGTGAGTCCAGACTGCAGGGATGCTAAGGACCCACCAGTTCTTGACCAAATGAAGGAAGAAGAGAGGACAGGAGCCTGGACAAGGACTGCAGTGTCTGGTCAGTGAGAACTGCAGTGCTGACCACTGTGGTAGCTCTACTGTGCATGGCAGAAAACCTGCAGAGACAACTCTAGGAGACACTCCTGACCCAATACTTAGGGCCTGAGAAGGTGCTGCTGTTCAATCCGCAGAAGTCGGAAGAGAGTGTGAGCCCAGAAAACCCTTCCTGTATGTGATGGGATGCTGTCATAAGGGAGTTCCTAGAATACAGTGAGCCCAACACCCACACCTGGCACTAATTCATAGGAAGAACAATTAGATTCTTCTTATTTCTGTAGTTTCTTTTAATTTCATAAATAGCCCAGTTTCTAGGAAACCTTTTTATTCCAACACTAAATCAAGAGGGTAACATTGAAGGATCTTTTACTACTTCTTACATATTCTGAAATGTCATAGGGGAAATAAGATTTTGGGAGGACATACATCTTTTCAAATGTTTGAAAAGATTCAGGTAGCCTTGGTCTTGATTCCACAATGTGGTAAGGAGAGAGATTATCTTTAATTTCACTAGTTTATCTGAGTGCTTCTAATTGTAATAGATAAAAAACTACATTAAACAAAATACGAACAGATATTTGTGTGATGGGTAGAGTGAAGACCTCAGTGTTCTTCCATGGACATCATCAGCATCACTTCTCTAGTGTGAGTCCCAGAGCAAGTGCCCCAATTAGCCCTTTTCACTTTTACATATAAATGCACCTCCCACATGCAAATACATAGTATTCAGTCCCATGAAACCACAGCCTATTTGTACTTAAATTCATATTCTTTTTCACCTGGAGAGCATTTTTGGGGTGTCCTGCATCTCATCCACATGAACATGAATCATGTATAGGTTTTCTTCTCTCTGGTGGTAGCTCCAGGGGGTGAGTGCTTCATGGAGTCCTACTTGAAGTCTGGGAGTGCCAAATCTGAGCACATGACTCACTGTGTTTCTCTTTATTCCCAGGTGTCCTGACCCAGGTGCAGCTCCTAGAGTCAGGTCCCGGACTGGTGAAGTCCTCCCAGAGCATGTCTCTCACCTGTGCTGTCTCTGGATGCCCTTTAAACAGCTATCATATGCACTGAATCTGACAGGCTTCAGGAAAGGGACTTGAGTGGGTTGGTCTAATATGGGGTGGTGGGAGCACATACTATAACCCAGCTCTCGAGTCCCAAGTCAGCATCACCAGGGACACCTCCAAGAGCCACATTTATTTAAAACTGAGCTCCATGAATGCTGAGGACACAGTCATGTATTACTGCGCTAGAGACATAGTGATGGGAAGTCAGTGTGAGCCCAAACACAAACCTCCCTGCAACAGATCATGGTTTCAGCAGATACAGGGGAAAGAACTCAGTCATACTTTCTGTTCAGAAGCTGTGGTTTCTCCACCTGCCAGCAACTCCCTAGGGATCACCATGCACAGTGACTCTGGGGAAACTTCTTGCATCTGACCATGCCTTCTCTTCATTGGAATGTGCTTTGTCTTTCTTTCACCATCTATCCAAAGTCACTCTTCACAGTAATAAATATTCGTGAGATCTCAGTTTACGATTCAGGGTACTAGCTAGTGCTATGTATTGCCAAAGTTAGAAATATATATATATACATATATATATACATACATATATTTTTTAAAATCTCACTGCCATCGAGTTGATGCCAATTTATCATCATGCCACTGTGGGCTTCCAATACTTATGACTGTAGATTCCCTAGTCTGCTCTCCGTGGACTGGCTGGTGGTTGCAAACTACTGACATGCAAATCTCACCTAAGGCATAACCACTATGCCACCGAGGCTCCTTATGAGAGTATTAATGCAGCATGAAATTCTCATGAAAGTTCCACATTTTCTCCAAGCCATCGGAAGGATGTCCAATATTTTCATCCCAGCGAATGATCACAAATGTATGCTCATGTAATAATTTTAACTTAGAATGATGGGATAACATTGTATGTGCTGATATTGTTAAGTTTTCACTGGGTTTCATACTGACTCCTCTTTACTGTGTATCTTGCACAGTCATGCAACACTGTGCCCTCAAGTTTCAATTCATTAATCTACAAAGTGACAATATTTATGAACTCATCTCTTCAGATGGTTAATCTGCCTTGGATTAGTGAAACATTCTGTTGTATGATCATCTAGTATCTTCTCTAGAATGTGGTTAGTTCACACCCAGAAAACCTGAAACACAACTGAGCCTTTGGTCTGTTGGACATTTCCAGAGGAGAGTGTCTTAGAATTCAGAGACAAAAGCCTACAGATGTTCCACTTGAATATATGACTCATTGCAATCAGCTTTTTATCCTGAGGTTCACTTCTTGTGCAGTTGTAGGGATATGCCCCACCCCCACCACAACACTCACCACACTGAAGTTGAGTCAGTCAAGACTCACAGAGTCAGTACAGGACAAAACATTACTGCCTCTATGGATTTCTGAAACTAAAACTTTTCAGGATCAGAAAGCTTCATCTTGGGATGAGTAATTTCTTTTAAAACTCTGTGATTAATTTTCATGTCCTTAAAGAAAAATTCTGGGCCTGAATCAGAGCTGCATTATAATCATAGATTGCTTAGGGTGTGTTATTTCTACAAGTTAAAACTTCCTATTCATCAACATGACCCATTATTCTTTTTATGTGTGTGATGGCTTCTTAGAAAACTGTTTTTTTAAATAGATTTTTTGTATAAGATTTTTGTTTCTATGCTTATGTCTATTCTAATTTATTTTTTCTTTTATGCAGCTAGTGTAAAAATAACATTATTTCTTGATTTACTTTTCAGAACTTGCTCTCTTGGTACATGTGAATCAAACTTATTTTTTCCTATACTGACCTTATACCTGTAAACTTGCTTAATCTTTCAATTAGTTTCAATAATTTGCTTTTAGCAATTGTGGATTCTCTATTTTTAGAATGATATCATCAGCAATTATACAAAGTTTTACTTCTTTGTCTCCCTTTGGTATGTCTTTATTTTACATTTGTTGATTGATTGCTATAGTTAAGAGTTGTAGCAGGACATGAAATAAGTTTAATATTTAATGTTATCTTTATCTGGTTCCAATTTGAAAGGTGAATGCATTCACTTCCTCTACAATGGAGTACAATGTTTGTCACTGGCATTGCATGTTCCTGTTTTACGTCCTATTAAATCAGTTTGAACTCACAGCAACAGTAGAGAAAACAGAACAAAGCATATTTCTCCCTTCATCCTCACAGTTGACATGTAGGAGGCCTTTGTTGAAGTTCCTGTGCCAATCTATGTTCTTAAAGATCATCCTTTTGGCTGAGCCCCAGTGGCGTAGTGGTTGTGTGCGGGACTGCAGCCCACTGGGATGGAGGTTTAATTCCAGCTCACAATAGCAAAGGCTGGGCCTCCTACTCCCACCACCAGAGGGCAGTGATGCCTAAAACAATAAATAAAATGAAATAAAACTAAAAAAAAGATCATCCTTTTAAAAATGACCTTATGCTTTACCAAGTTCTGATTTCCTTGACACATATCCAAAGTTCTTGAGATTAAGCAATCATATCTTCATTTCTTTCTGTTAAGCATTGCAAGTGTACATCATTCAATATACAACTCTTTATTCTTCTGGCAGTCTGTCATACCATCAATTTTTTCCACCAGTACTGTAATTCAAATGCACCATTTTATCTTTGAACTTTCTCATTCATTTTCCAACTTTCATGTGCATGTGAGACAATTTAAAACTTCCTAGGTTGGGTGGGGTGTATCTTAGTACCCAAAGAGATCGCCTTGCTCTTCAATCTTTAAAGAGGTCTTGTGCAGCAGATTTGCTCAATGAAATGCATCATTTGGTTGACTGCAACTTCCGTGAACATTGATTGTAGGTCCAAGCAAGATGAACTCCGTCATAACTTCAATCTTATTTCTATTTTCCGTTGGTTCCAAAGTAAGGAGTTTGATTTTCTTTACATTTAATTGAAATTTGTGGTGAAAACAGCAATTCCTGGACTTCATCAGAAAGTTTCTCGGTCACGTTATCTCACAACATAGTTTTATGTCATCTGCATATGACACATTGTTAGCAGGGTTTTCTACAACCCAGATGCTGTGTTTTCTATTTACTATAACTTCTCAGGTTATTTGTTCAGTATAGCATGGTGCACAGTTAAACTGCTAACGTCTTCAATGATTCTGCATTTCTATGATGCACAATGAACACCCATGGAAGCAACAAACAAGAAATCACAGCACAGGTGACATTGAGCAGAGACATAAAAAGTGACTTCGTGGAAATGCTAAAACTGCTTTCCAGAAAACATGGCTGTTCTTTAACGACCCATGCCAAGGAAATGTCCCTAAAATAAACAAAGTCAATCTAACCATAGTGCCAATGAATTAATGGAGTTAATATATTTGTATCTTTGCAACATGAATGTGTCCTTCAGTCAAGTTCCTATTCATGCCCTTTGCTTATTTTGACTTTCAAAAGTCTGAGTATGTTCACTGCCCAACTGATATTAAGTGAGATGTTATGATAAAGAAAGAGGAGTTACCTCTCAAGAGATTATGCAGAGATATGAGAAGATATGTTAGAATAAATGTCCACTATTAATTGGAGTCTTAAGGAAATCAGAATTCCTCAGTACTCTCTATGCTTTCTGGGTCCCAACAGTTTATCTGATCTTCAGCTTATGGACTTTGATTTCTACATAAATGGAGGCCAATTCCAGAGAAGAGGAAGGAAACAGATTTTATCTTTTTAGTTTCTAAGAAAAGATCAGAGGCTTCTCTACATTTTTCTCTTTTTTCTAGGTTTTATAACTTCCAGACCATCCCTTTGATTTCCAGATTAAATCTCATAATCTGGTGAAAATCATCATGCTATGGCCAGCGTTCTCTAAGAACTACATCAATTGTCCATATGTTCTGATATTCTTTGGCATATTCTTTGACCTGGTGATGACTTTTCTCTAGTGGTATGACAGTTCCCAAAAATGGTTTGGCATAACAAAAAGAATTGAATCAGCTGTCATCAATGATTATTTTGGATGTCCTGCCACAAGTCCAGCATCAGTATTTGGACCAAGGAGTAATGAAACCCTCACAGAGAATGTCCTGAAAATTGACTCTATCTGATAATTGCACATTTCTGGAGCTGGAGCTAGCAAATGTGCAGAAGAATTTGGAGTAGAGGTTCTTAATGGGTGTTAGTAGACTAAAACAAGTGCCTATCTCCCATGAGTCACGACTCAAGCTCAGAAAGAATGTCCACAAGGAGTTCTCTCTGCAGGTGAGCTCAGTGACCACCAAGGGCACAGCTATCCATTGCGGTGAGAGAAACAGGGCGAGAACTCAGCACCATCCATGCACAGCCTTCACCGTACTAATGACATCTGTGTCTGGGGATCACATGAGCTGCACAAAATGCAGGAACTAAGCTCTGGGACAAGGAAAATGGGGGAGGCATGGGAACAAGGAGCTTCTTTTTGGTACTTTACACTCCATGTTATTTCCCTTCTTGTTATTTTCTCTAAGAATCCCCTATTCCTTAATATTTTGAACAAAACCCCACAGCAATCACAGTATTCAGACATCTACATGCTGTATGCATAAGCACAATTAAATATATATCTATATGCATCCATGAGCCATGGGGGTGTGGAGTTCCTCATTAACCTGCTGGGATCTGAATGTTCAGGAGGCCACCCCACTGTTCCACAGGACATAGATGGGGCTTTCTGCTCCCGTAAAGAGCGACGGCTTCAGAGGTGCTCAGGGGCACCTTACCCTGTCCGACAGGGTCTCTACTTGTCTTCATTTACTTCATGGCTCTGAGAGAGTGTGAGTTATGCCTACATTGATATGTACTTACAGTACCTGTATCATTAACATGAGCTTGATGATTTTCCTGGATGGCTGCACTTGACTGGATGAAAATGAAATCACAAGACAAAAAACCATGGAACACAGAGAAAAAGAAATTGGAAGTAGGGAATTCTTAAGAGCATAATAAAAATAAAACTCTGAAATAGATCACCACTGTTTCCAATGAATGAAAATAGAGAAAAGATGAGCATGTATAGGCCACAGCATAGGTAGCAGAGGGAAAGCAATAAAGGATGCTAACTAAATGGAATAGCAGGATCACAATAAATAAGTCAATTTATATGAAATCTATTTGCGAAGATGAAGTAAAGTGATAAAGATTCAGTTTTCCTGATCATGACAAAAGAAAGTGAGTGGAATCTCCCAGATTAAAAGCCAGAGAGGAGAAACTATTCTGCATGGTTTCTGGATGTGTTTTTTTAATTAATTTATTGGAGGCTGGTACAGCTCTTTTCATGGTCTACCATCCTATAATTTGTCAAGCACATTTGTACAACTGTTGCCATTATTATTTTCAAAACATTTTCTTTCTGCTTGAGCCCTTAGCATCACCTCCTCATTTTTCCTGTTTCTCCCCAACCTTCTTCCATAACAAACCCCTATAATTGTAAATAGTCATCATTTTTTCATGTCTTACACTGACTGATGTCTGGACCTGTCTCTGAACAACTTTATGTCCACCATGTAAAAGTATCACTGAAATATGAAGATTCCTTGGAAAGCAAGAAAATGAGCAATGTTTACACACAAGAAACAGATAATAGAGCTATCTACAATCATCATGCATATCCACATCTCAAGCAGAATGGGAGAATATGCATTGTGAGCTCTCACACCACAAAGTTTGTTTTGTGTGTTGTACAAAATTGATAAACTAGAAATTACTTTTAAAAACTCGCAATATATAACAGTTAAAGGAATGCTTCATAATTAATCTGTTTAAGAATTCTGTTCTCATTTAAGAGGGTTTGTGTTTCCTGAGTCTGAGGGAGAATTATTGCCAATATTCTCTACACATCTGCCTCTAAATATCATGAAAATGCAGTCCTCTGCCTGCTGATAAATCAGCCACAGCCCCTGATGTGGGACATCTCAGAGGACAGCACCAGTCTCTGAGGTCTCTGCTGTTCCTCCTTGTGCCCAGGAGCTAGTCCAGAGACACAATGAATTTTGCAAAAATGTCGACTTTCATTTTGGCCATTTTACATGGTAAACCATGCTGTGTGTGCATTATTGTGAGTGTATGTGCTTGTATGTGTGCCATGTAATCACAGAGCCTCTGTGTTTGCAGGTGTCCAGATTGAGGTGCAGCTGGTGAAGTCTGGGGGTGATTTGCAAAAGCCTGGGAGGGGGGGTCTCTGTGACTCTCATGTGCAGCCTGTGGATTCACCTTCAGTAAGCTATGACATGGATTGGGTCCACCAGGCTCCAGGGAAGGGCCTGCAGTGGGTGGCAACCATAAGCAATAATGGTGGTAGTACATACTACACAGACTCCATAAAGGGCCGATTCACCATCTCCAGAGACAACTCCAAGAACACGCTCTATCTTCAAATGAACAGCCTGAAAGCTGAGGACATGGCCACAGTGAAGAAAAGTCAGTGAGAGTCCAGACACAAGCTTCCCCTGCAGGGAGGAGACTGGTCTCCAAGGGGTGCTCAGGACCCACAAAGCACAGGACTCAGACCAAGCAGCTGGAACTTCAAGGCTGGTTTCCTGTGAGGATCTGTGGATGCTTCTAAATTTGTTTCCCTAGGGAATCCCTGTATAATTTAAAAATAATAATTTTGTGCCTACTCCTGATATCTGTGAATTCAAAGCTAACTTGTAATAGGAAAATATATTCTGTCTTCTGTATGGCAGCAAACAGCCAGTCTCTTATGGACAAGCAATACTCAGGGGTCTCTGCATCAGAGTTCTCATGACATTCAGGTACACTGTCTAATCAGACACAGGGTGAATGGGGGCCTGGACAAAGAAAACTATTAAATGTTTAACTAATGTCTGAAAATTTAGCAATATATTCTTTCATCATACTTTCTGAGGTATTCTGACAATCTATTAATCAAAATCTAGGCCATCGGTCAATTTTTAATGGAATTATTTCTTCAAATGACACAGTCTTACTTGTATATGTGAGATTTTTCTTTTTTATGTTTGATTGTTTTTCCTAAGCATCTTGCTCTAGTAATCTTTTGTGTCTTTTCTGGAATCCTATCTGCAAACACATATACTCACTAATTGTATTTTACTGTCTGAGTGCAAATATCCTTCAGTATCTTCAGCCCATGATGGTGAAGACAGACACTAGCTTATCTATACAAATTCAGGATTCAATGAAATCTCTAGGGCCAAAGAGGATCATCCAGTTTTTCATGTTAGATGCTGGATCTTCACCTTCACTGTTCCTCCAGATGTCAGGCCCCTGCTTCTGATTTCACCCAGAGGGTCCACATGTGTCCGGTTAATCCACTCATCCCGTTTCATTCCTAATTTGTTGTATGGTATCATTAGTTAGTGACATATAACCTTAGGTGAGGAGTTTCAGATATTTCAGTATAAAGTTCAGTATAAATATGTGAGATTAGGTGTGAATAACTATATTAATGATGACTCCCTGGATGAGAAATCTCTTCTTGTGTCAAAGCTAAAATGCTTTAGGTTGACATATATACTCTTTCCACACTAGAATGATTCTTGAGTAGACAGAGCAGTGTAGTTGTCAAAGAAAATGCTTCCTTTTTAGTGACTCCCAAAACCATTGCTACTTACAGCAATCACTGAATTGGAGCCACTTCAGGCTGAAATCATTGAAATTACTAGAGTTTGTCAATTTTCAAACTTTTGAATAACTAATAATATTCCCATAATCGAATGCAGAAATTGTGTATCTGACACATTTGAAATGACCATGAATGTGTTGAGTGCCTTATCTATATAAGTTGCTGAGAGCAACTCTGTCTTTATTCCTAAAGTCATCCTAATCCTAAGCCAGGTCTACCTCCTCCACCACCTTCCTCATCATCCTATGGCCTAAAAAACTGACCCTTGATCTTGATGAATGGAGGCGTCATGGATAGCACTGAGTTCTCTGAGGAAAAGTCAGCATTATTATCCCAGATGAACCGTTTTTTAACTTTAACACAACGTACTGCTCACAAGAAATACCCACATAATCCATCAGATAGAGTCTTGTGAGGTATTTATTTAAATTTAGGTCTTACGTTAGATAATACTCCTGGGAACCATAGGCCACATTCCTCAAAATACGTCGCTTTCTTCCTCTCCCTGGGGGCAGCTCTCTTAGTTGAATCATTCAGAGTTTGAAAGAGGACACTTTTTGGAGTGCTTTATGTGTGCACCTGCATGACTGTCTTCAGGAACAGCTACGGAGATTGACCAGGATTTGCAAACTTACAGGCATTATGTCTGTTCTGTCTCTAGCTCCTCTTAAATTTGCTATGATTCTGTATACTGTGGAGGGGTTAGAGCATAGACTACGTTCCTACTCTGATGCCTTGAGTACACAAACCCCACCTGATAGTTTAATTTATTTAACACTGAACTCAATTGCTATCCAGACCATTGCCATACACCAGTGTTAAACGAACCAGGGAGAAGTCAATGTGCTTCCTGAACTCCTGTTAAAGACGTCTGAGCTGCATTATGCTCCATTAACTTCTTGTCTGTGGATTTCTTGTTTTCCTCAAGCATATTTTGTATAATTGTCTAGACGTGTTCTTTTTTTGTGCTTGTCTTCATAAAATAAATCCCCACTTTGTTTTACTTTTTTTAGGTCAACTTCTTTGTGACTTTGCTTATCATACTATTTACAACATATGTAATGACATGTTCTTTGATATTTGTTAGTATAGTCGTACTTAGTTTGAGGTTCATATTTTACTTTATAGTACCCACTTCTGTGTCCGGTGTGAATATCATATTGATGGTACATAAATTATGATTGTTTTCTTACTCTTTTGTATTATTCATAATTTTTGTGTATGCTTTTATTGTCAAGGTTTGTGAAAATATAGTGAGGGTATGATTTGTAGTTAACTATATGTAATGTCCATCATATTCCTTTGTTGCAAAAGGTTTTTAATTAGTATTTTCATACACACATTTTTATATTTTTCCTCTTCAGATTGAAGATTTCATGCTTAAACAAAGCACACAGAGAGGTGGTTCTGGATATAATTTCAGTCTTGCTTGCCTCGTGCCTGTTAGGTGAGTTTTATGAATCTATTCCTGGTCTTTCCGTTATTGTGCTCCGCTGAGCGTCGGGAGAGGTGGTTCTGGATGCATTGGGAAAGTGCTACCCTAGCCATCATCAAGGGAAGAGAAGGAAATTTGTTTGTTTTTATTACTTATATCTTAATGGAATGTGCTGAAATCAAGCAAATATTACCTTAAGTCTGTGTTCCTAGGAGAAACCATGCACTTTAACATAAGAAACTTTATCTATTAAATGTTTCAGGCTAACTTTTTAATCTTTTTTTTTCTTTCACATCACTGCCCTCGTGGGAGAAGTAAGCCCAGTCTTGCTCCTAGGGAGCTGTTGCTGGATTTGAACTGCCAACCCTGTGGGCTGCAGTCCTGCACACAACCACTGTGCCCACCCAGGGCTCAGTTCAGGCTAATTTTTGTGGTATAAATGTCACCCAAGACATCTACAACAGTGTAGTTCAGACCTTGTTTTTTTTTCTTCTTAATGACAACTCTCTCTCAACTATGTTTGTTGTTTTTTTTTAATGTTACTAAGCTGACATAACTTAGAGTTCAATTGTTCATATAGTGTTGGAGACAACTACTCCACCCTACTGAAGGCATAGAAAAAAATAGCCGACAGCAGAGATGAGCATACCTATGCGCTAATAAAATTTTATTCCCAAAGACTGGTATTAAGCCATATTCTCTTAAATCTAAACCCCAAACTGAAGGTCTATGTAAGTAATAGATGGCCTTCTGCTTCTTATTTTTTTTAAAAAAAACAGGTTTATTGAAATTTTATAATACATTATAATACAATATAATACATTATAATACAATTCAATAGTTTTGTCATATCAAGAGTCACACAATCATTATCACAATCATTTCAAAAATTATTCTTCCTTGATTCATTGCTATTCATGTATTTACAATTTTAATTTGCCAAAATATGCACACAAAAAATCCTCCAATTCAACAACTATTACATGTATTAATCAGTGTCTTTGATTAAACTCTTCATGTTTTACAATCATTATTGATACCTTTTTCCAAATTATCCACCCACCATTAATATAAATCGAGTGCCCCCTAAAGAGCAAGCCTTTCTCTTTCACTGATGGTAACCACTGGTCAAGTTTTGTTTCTTTTTTAAAAGCAGTTTTCTTGATAAAATATCCAAATAGTATACATTTATATAGTTAAATAATTTTAATACATATATACACACATATATATGATTATATACATCTATGTCATCATAATAAATTCCAATGTTCCCTCCAGTCTTCAACATTCATTGTTTGCTTCTCAAATCACCTCACCCCTCCTACTTCTCCATGCCTTATGTGCCCTATAAACCATTGTAATAGTTATTGTCTTTATGCATCCACTATTTCTGTGCACTACACACTTGGAAACCCATTAGAAACACCAGAAAACAAAACTAAAATAAAACAGCAAGAAGAAAATAATTATATAGAAATTAAAATAAAGAGTAAGAAACAGAAGACTGGCCTCAACATTAAAAAATTCACAGAAGAAATTTCTGTTGTGGGACAAGTGAAAAATAATTCACCCTAGAGGAAATTCTGGTTGGGTCAAGAGGTAAGTCAACTGACCAAGTAACATATCATGCCGTGGTCCAGTCCACCATGATAAAGTTTAGCTTTTGTCTGAAAGTAAAGCTTTTCAAGTCATGCCTTATCTAGACAGACCTTCAGCACTGCATTTCTTAACATCTGTCTTTCAGTTCTCTGGTGCAAGATATTCTGTACCTGGTTGCTCTCAGACCTTGACTAAATGGCATGAACTGTAGAAAATGGGAGTTTTCTTTCAGTTAGATCTTCAAAAAATATTTGTTTTCACTGTATTTTTTAGAATGTAGATTAGTATAATCATTCCCAATTTAGAAAAAAATAAAGAGCCCAAGTAGATGCTTTCAATCTTTTTTGTAATCAGAACAACTGCAGACATCTACAGCTAATCCAAATAGCGCACTCATCTTTTATGGGGTCATAGCATTATATCTTCATTCAGTGAGACAAGTGTAATTTTCCCTCCAAGTGTACTTAGCTAGGTCTTATCGCTGATAGAGTTCTAAAAGATGGGGGGGGGGGAGTGGGGGAGTGTAAAGGTTTCACTGTATCTAAGAAATTAAAGGTAAGGCTTTTTCCAAATCATTAAAATATACATAATTAGCAAGGTGATTACTAACAGAATTTTGTTGATACTGTGTGTCACTGTCAAGTCACATTGAAGTTCTGTGTTGTCTTTGATTTCATCAATGAACAAACTGATTTTATGCAACTCTTCTGTCACTTCAATGATAACCTGCAGCTTGTCTTCCGGAACTTTCATCCGAAGATCAAAAGCTTGTGAAATCTTGGTTCTTACTTGCTTACCTCATAATGGAAGTGAGTACTTGTAGGTTCCAGAAGATTTCCTTAGACAGTTTCTTCAGCTGTCATCACTGTTTTTAAATTTCCGAGCAGATGGTTTAACATGGGTATTGCATCTTGCTCAGACAGTTTGGGAAGTAGCTGGGCCCAGTATCAAGTGCCCAAGTGACAGGTCAGACCACAGTTCCCACTTGAAGCCCTCTCTACTTCACACGATTCTCCACCCTTGGATGCCAGTCACACCGCCTTTCTCGGCGCAAGGAAATGCATCATCTGGTCACCAATGCAATTATTCTTAATGAAATTACTTTGTTTAAAACATACTTCTTAATGCAATTTGTGTTTACTAAGAATTGTTTTATTTGGAAGGAGGGAATCAAAATAATTCTACTTTGGAAATGCATTAACTTGCAAAATAATCACATTTCACACACTTTGTAGCACAGAAAGCTGAGTTCCTGGATGCTGCCATTAGGAAACTATGCTTGATATTCTTTATATTTTCAGAGAAAGTGAAATATTTAATGTGACTCAGAGAGAATCCAAGACAGATGATCCCTTCAGCACCAGTGGTGAGAGTGGTGATACTGGGAGGGTGAAGGGAAAGTGGAGTAGAAATGGGGAACCAATTATAAGGATCTACATACAGCCGCCTCCCTGCGGGCAAGCAACAGAAATGTTGGTGAAGGGGGACATCAGACAGTGTAAGATATTACAAAATAATTATTTAAGAATTATCAAAAGTTCATGAAGGAAAGGGGAATGGGGAGAGGGGAGAAAAAATGAGGAGCTGATTCCAAGGACTCAAGCAAATATTTTGAGAATGATGGGGTCAACAAATTGTTGAGATTACTAGAGTTTGTTTTTTTTTTAGCAAAATAGCTACATGGATGGATACATGGATTATGATGAGTTGTATCAGTCCCCAATAAAGTGACTTTTATCATTTCGACTGACAATAGAAGGAGATTTAAAACCATTAAGGTTTAGTGGACAATGATCAGTGACCTATGCCTCCAAAACGCTTCTGCTGTGGGTCCCTCTCCAGGAACTGCACGATGCCCACTTTCAATCCTGTCAGGATGTGTAGGTAGGAAGCACAGAAGCTGCAATCAATTTTGGATATGCAATTAAATGAATGTTTTCTTTTTTGAAAAAAGAGTCATTTAAAGCAAACTGAAAATGTTTCTTGTTGATCTCCGTTGTACAGACATCCAGAAGACCATACCTACTTGTTCTTGGGAGGTGGTCGGGATGTGTATGGGATAAGTCTTCATGGATTTTCAATTTTGGCTTCCTTGTGTGGCCAACACACATGCACCAAATCACCAAGGGTACCTGCATGTCACAGATCCCCTGAAACCACATATTAATTCTTACTAATATTGGAAGAGTCCTTTGCTTGTTCAAGTAGACTAGAGAAACAAATGCATAAGCACACATATATATTTAAGGGAAAAGTTTATTTGCAAGAACAACTGAACACTCAGAAAACACCCCATTCTAGTCCATGCCAAGGTTAGTCCAATATTAGTCATAGGTCCAATACCAATTCATATGTCCTCTTCAGACTCACAAAACACTTGCAGTGACATTGGGACAATCATAGGCAAGTGGGTGCAGAATCTTGTGTATTTAGTGACAATAGAAGCATCTCAGTGCTGACAGGAACCTCTGTGTGGCTTGTCAAGTATCTCAGCACTGGCAAGAGTCTCTACATGGGTTTTCTGGCTCTGGTTCCATGTGGTTTCTCCTCCAGGAAGTCTCACCGTGAATGAGCCTCGTGTATTGTCAGAAGAGCATCTCCAAGGAACTGAGTAGTGAGTCTCTCAAGTCCAAGGGTGGGGGGTGGGGGTGGGATACAGCCAGATTTCCTAGAATTCTCAGTGGAAAATCATGCCCACATAGAGATCTCATTGACTATCTCCAGATTGACAGGATAGACTCTACCCCTGTACTCTTAATCCTCAAATTGACACCAGATTAAGTGATGGCACAAGTCCAAATCCAACTGAACCCCATATTGAGGCCCTCAAGTTTTGTTTCACTCAGTGTAATGCCATCATCCCTTTGGTCAGTTGGATGCAGACTTAGTAACAGAAACTAGCATCATAAAATGGTGCAGTGATAGGAGTATCTGGACCAGGAACAGGAGGCATCTGCCCAATGATGTCATAGCCATTGGCTGCCACAGGTGGATGAGATTGTTAATGTACCCAGTGTGTCAGGAGTAATGATTGCAATGGCATGAAGAGTGCCATTCTAGAAACAGTAACGGAAAGCAATGTACTCTGCAAAACTGATTGTTACCTTCTCACTTTGGTACCTGGTGAGTTTGATGGTCTCTCTGAATTCACTTGTAATTCACCTTTCCTAAGCAATGAGTCTATGATCTGGATTTGATCCAGGTCTTGCTCTTTAGCAATTTCAAGTAAATAGGTGGCTGTGCATTGGATGCTCTTTTCATTTATGAATTCAATTTGAATGCCATGGACCCTGACCTCCCAGTCCAGGTAGTCACTGGCATTCTCAAAGTTAGTGAGGAGGGAGACAGAGCAGAAAAGCTGAGGTAGCTCCTCTCGGGTCACTGGGGGAAAGCAGCTGTCCTTAAGTACACTCGTTAATGTGTATTCCCTGAGTCCTGAGTGAAGTTTCATGGGTGAGAAGGTACCAATGCAGGCCCGGAGTCGCTTATTCCACCTTGTCTTCCATGTCACAAACAGTGGATAGGGGTCATTGGTGAATCTAGGAGGCTGTGGCTGTGGGAAGCCACACAGGTGACTGTAGAGCACGTTAAAGCAGTAGCAGCACATCTCTGCAGTCATCACTAGGGTCTTGGTGGTGTTGGGAGTTCCCTTGGGACTGGGTAGAGGGTTCAGCCCTCCTGATTCATTCGAGTAAGGGGAGGACTTTCAGGCCTCAGAGGTAAGTCCGATACATTCTCCCCTTCATTGTTGCTGTCCCCATGCTGGTGGATTTGAAGAGGTCCTGAACTAGAGGCAGGCACAGTTGTGGACTGGTTCCTGTGAATATGTGTTCCACTTCCAGATAATGTGAGCTTCTTGACTCCCTAACAGTTCATCTTGGGCTCGAGTAGAGGAACACAACGTTTCCTCCCTCCTGATTCAGTGCTTGAGGTCGGTATTTTCAGAACCTGAAAATACAACGTTTGTCCTGTCAGGGGAATAGCTATAACAGAGAAGAGGAGCTATTTTGTTTCTGGAATGAATTCTCTTCCGTTTGATTCCATTCCTCCTTCCTGTACCGTTTCTTCTGGCACAGTCGCAGCTGGGACCGACGGGACCTCTCGCGCTCAACCTCCTCGTCCTGCTTCTCGGACGTGCCTGGGTGGGAGCTCCCAAGAGAAGCTGCCCGCAGGTGGGCGGGATGCATGATGAGGATGGGGGCGAGACGGAAAGGCCAGGCGGGAACAGAGGAAGTGATGGCAGCTGGACAGCGGTCAGGGAAGAAGTGCTAGAGGTATTTTCCCGGGGGCGGCTGGGGAACTAAGTTGAGCTGCGACCCAAATCCTCCACTATGCCAGCGGGCATTCCAGGCTGCAACTCTTCTTTGTTTTTCCCCATTTAAAAACTTTGTAGTTTTATTGGCCACTCTTATAACAATCCATACATCAAACATATGAAGCACATTTGTACCTGTGTTGCCATCATCATTTTCAAAATAATTTCTTTCTACGTGAGCCCTTGCTATCTGCTCTTTTCCCCTTCCTCCCCCACACTCCCACCCTCATTTGCTCTTGTTAAGTAATAATTATTATTTTCATATCGTCCGCAGTCTCCCTTCACCGACACTGCTGATCTTCTTGACAAGCATTAAAAGTCTTGTCTTTCTCCATGGAGCTGCTCGTCATTGGAACACGAGGGTGGGTGGCCCAATGGGGCTCCAACAGGGCTCCAGTGCGGGTCAGAGAAAGTCAAGACTTCACTGAATTCTATAGGAAAATTAAAAATTACGTAGAATGACTTCAACAGTCAACTTAAACCTGGATGAAGCACCGCAAGACAGACAATTCACAAAGCAATTTAAGAGAAACAGAAGGTCCAGTAAATGTCATGATTGGGGACCTGATCAGAAAGATCATGCCCACAAAAGTAATTACTGGGGAAGGTGGGGCAGGGGGTGGTAAAAGGAGTTGATAACAAGGGATCAAACAGAAAGGTAATGTCTTGTTAAAAATTGTAACACATGTACAAATTTTCTTGATATAATTGATTTATGGATTGTTTCAATATATGTAAGATCCCCCAAAGAAATAATTTTTTAAAAAGAAAAAAAACGAACTTACTGGTAATAGCAGTTGACAAGTTCCATATCCTTGAATCAGCCATCAGAGCATGCACGGGAGCAAAGTGCCACTCAGGAAATGCAAGCTGCAGGAGCTACAGTGATTAGAATCCAGATATAACAACCTTAGTGGACAAAGGACAAAGCTCCCAACATAATTCTTATTGGGTTAGACCCACCCAGATTACAATGTGAAAATCCTATCAGTCTTTTAATTAGTACTGTGTTATCTCCACCTGCCTTATAATTCATCTACTCTTTTTGACACACCTAGTAATTGTCTCAGAACCACCATTGACAACTAAATGCCTTTTCTGTAAAGTCTTAGAGATTTTTACAAGTGAAATAAGGGCTGAACCCTGGTGGCATAGTGGTTGAAAGCGGGACTTTTGCCCATGGCTTGGTGGTACAAATCCAGCGGCAGCTCTCCAGGAGCAAGGCTGGGCCTCCCACTCCCAACAGAGGGCAGTGATGCCCCCCAAAAGAGTGAAACAAAATTGATTTAATTGAAAACCCAAAAATCATAAAAGAAAGAATTTAATTAGAAAAATACTTTAAAATTTCAAAAAATAGAAACATCATGATGTCTGTCATTTTTCTTGAATAAATGTGAAATTCATAGTTCACTTTTTAAACCTGCAAACCCTAGTAACAAAGTTAAAATGTCTAGTAGCTAAGTTAGAAGCTGGTTGGATTGCCTCAAAAATAATTTAAGAGATAGGCATGGTGACTTACTTTTGAAAAGAAAACAACAACCTTTCAAAACACATTTAGGCATGTTCTTCTCTGTTAAGCATGCACAAACATAAGTTAAAAATAACCAAGTGTCAAATCATCTAAAAGTCTTGAAACTGATAATATGAAGATACATACCTCTCACATTAAAAGATGTCCTGTTAGATTTTCAGTAGAACAACAAAGGACAGTGGCAAGATGAAGGGTCAGGACTCCACGATGCTTCCACTGTCTCCTCTCTCTTTCCAGGCAACAGCTGAAATCAACAAAGGTGGGAAAATTCTATGGAGCGCCACTGCAGAGAGGCACTGGCTGAAGCCTCACTTTGCAACATCACTCTGCATGGCAATGGCAAGAGTCAAGACTCTGACCAGGTCTCTGGGTTCACATTCTGACAAATCTGTTCTCAAAGGAATCCTGATCTGTGAATGGTAAACTGCGTCTACTCAGAATTCAGGAAGTGGATCACCCCAGCCCTCCACAATCTTGACTCCAGCACCCTTAGTCATTGAAAGACCCAGAATCACTGCTGGGTAATAGAGACCCTATGAGACAGGGTATAAATTCCCTTGTGAGTTTCTGAGACTGTTGCCATTACCAGAGCACAAAGCCCCGCTTCTCTCCCATCCTGCCACCCTGTCAGAAATATTTAGGGAAAACTTGTCTTCACACTACTTAACTTTGCAATCCACAGTTGTAGAGGCTGGCAAGTCTCAGATAACACTCTTGACCTTCTCTTGAGTCAAGTAGGTCCAGAGCCTGGTGAATCCAATATGGGAAGGTTAGTAGTAAGGTTAGTAGGATAGTAGGCTGATTCCTCACAGACTATGCAGACAGATGAATGCAAGCTATATAGCAAGATTCTGCCTCACGTCTGGAGATCCACACTTCTGGTGAGTTTCTGGACTTGACCAAAAGCGGAACAGCTTGCAGAGAGAATTCACTTACATTTATACTGGGGGGAACCACACCCATGAGGATAGCCCCTCCCACCCCTTGTCTGCTGACAGCAAATCTTTTCATGGAACTGGTGGTGTTATTATCAAACACTGTCAAGTAGGCTCATAATTTCTAAATTTCTGAGGATCCTAGCTGTGTTAGACAAGCTTCTCTAGAGATGTTGTAGAGCCACACTTCAGGAAAATCCCCTCACATTTAGCTCTGGATCATTATGACGTGCTAAAGGATTTACTAACTCAGCCTGAATCCTTTTACCACCGAGTTTCTTCATACATGATTCCATCACACCTGATCCATTCCCTGAGGCCACATGATACCATAAACACAAAATAAACCAAACCCAGTAGCATTGTGTCCATTCCCTCTCATAGTCAATCTATGGACAGATTAGAAATGCTCCTTAGTTCCCTCAGTGCTGTCAATCATGTGCACCTAAACTTATTGGCCATATTGTATGACCTCTTCTGAAGAAAACAGAAAAACTAGCTACATCCTTGCTGGCAGTTACCAGAATAATATATTTTTAAAAATCTCACTGCCCCTTGTCAGAGGAGATGAGTAGCAACTATTTAGGACAGGGCAGAATTGCCACGTGAGTTTCTAAGAGTCTAATTCTTTGTGGGAACCACATATTTCTCCCACAAAATACATGTGTACTTTCCATTTTCCCTAAAGGAAAAATATCAGATACTTTGGTAAACACTGCAATATGGCTTTGGGGGAATAGACGTCTTATCTTTCTCAATTGGAGACCTGATGAATTTGAAGCCTTCATCTACGGATTAATAGACCTACCCTGCTCACTACTAAACCAGACACAAAGATGGGCATAATTACAAAACTGCCACACTTGAGAATTCAAGATCCCAGGGGGTTGATGCAGTTAATGAACCTTTGAACAGAAGTAAGATATTGTAACATACCAAAGGTCCTGAAAAGGTACCGATGTGTGAAAGAGATAGTGAGAAGTACATCCAAATCTCTTTGTTCTGTTTACATTGTTGACCCCCCTTTCCCCCAACTTCAGCCTCTCCAGTTTTCAACCCAGCACTATCAGTTTCATTTTTTTAATTAAAAATCATTTTATTGGGGCCTCGTACATCATTTTTCACAATACATAAATGAACATACTGTGCCAAGCACCTTCATATGCCCGCTGCTGTTATTGTTCTCCAATCATTTCCCTTTTCCCTTGAGTCCCTGGTATCGGTTTTTCCATCCCTTCCCCTCTTCCCCTGCTCTCCCCTCCCCACAAACCCCCAATACTTTATACATTTTTATTATTCTATCATATCTTACACTGCCTGACCTCTCCCTCAACCCACTCCTTTGATGTTCTTCCTTCAAATAGGAGCTTATGTGTATATCCTTGAAGTTGGTTCCGTCTCTCTACCCCACCTTCTCTCCACCCTTACAGCAGCTCCAATCTAACCCCTGGCCCAAAGGGTCTCATCCATCTTGGTTTCCCCATATCTCCAACTCCCCTCCCTACTAGTATACCATCTCCAGTCCATCTGGATTTGTAAGGTAGAGTTGGGACCATGATGGTTGGTGGGAGGAAGGCTTCAGGAACTAGAGGAAACTTTTATGCATCATCGCTGTCCTGTTGCACCTTGACTGGTCTGTCTCCTACCCTTGACTCTCCTGTAAAAGGGTAACCAATTACCCACTGGTGGGCCTTAGGTCCCCACTCTGCTCTTCCCATCATTCATGATGATGTGATTCTTGATCTTTGATGCTTGATACCTGCTCCCTACAGCCCTCTTGATCACACATGCTGGTGTGCTTCTTCCACGTGGGCTTTGCTCTTTCTGCACTGAATCGTGACTCATTTATCTTGAAGTCTTTAAGACTCCAGGTATTAAAATCATATTCAATGATTCATTGTTTCTTCTACTCTGTTTGCCTCTGTATCCATTTGTCTTAAGCGATCATATTGGCTGTCAATTGGTACATTGATTTTGATTTTTGTTTTTGATGCCGGATACCTGATTGTTTCAGCACCTCATGGTCACACAGGCAGGTGAGCTTCTTTTATGGGGGTTTTGTTGCTCCTGAGCTAGAGGGCTGCTTCTTTATGGTCAAGCTTTTAAGACCCCAGATGATATATCTATTGATAGCTGGGCACCATCAGTTTTCTTCACCACCCTTGCTAATGCTCCCATATGTCCTCAGTGGGTGCCTTGGAGATTTGTGTACAGAGTGATATGTTTTTTATTTCTCTCCCCTGTTTGATATCTGTTACCTAGACGTTTCACCACTTTGTGGCCTTGCTGGCTATTGTGCTTCTTTTGTGAGTGTGTGGTCTCTTCTCAGGTAAATGGTCTATTGTTTATCTTCAGGCTTTTAAGACCCCTGATGATATATCCTTTGATAGCTGGGCACCTTCCGCTTTCTTCATCACATTTGCTTATACACCCATGTTACTTCTGTGATTGTGTTGGGCCAGTGTGCTTCATGGAATACCAGATTCATAGAACAAGGTGTTCTTGCATTGAGGGAGCTCCTGGCTGAGGGCCCAAGGTCCATTTGCTACCCTAGTATTTGACCTATGGGTATGTTCTTAAATTTATTCCCTCATTATAATAATTGTATCTATGTATGAACATTCAAATGTTTAGACCTCTTCAAGTGCCCTTTGCCTTCTCGCTCTTTCCTCTATTTCCTTCCATCTTCCTCCTGTTCCACCATCATTTTCCAACTTCATTGGTGTTTCAGGGTTTCCTCACAGATTCTTTGTCCTTGCTTAATCCTGACCAGGTCTCCCACACCCTCCTTTCCATCGATTCCAGATCACTTGTTGCTCCCTCCATCCCCCCCAGGCCACATGTTTGTCTACGCCCCCTTCTCCTCCCCTCTCTCATACTCCCCAGCAATCGTCAGACCTGTCATTCTTTACTCCTGACTCTGACCAGGAGTACTCCCTTCTTGATTCAGTTCATTTTTTTTTTGTGAGGGAGGGTGTCAGTCCACAATACTTCCCCACCATGTGACTCCCCAAGTGCCAAGTGTCCTGTGTCACTGTCTGTTTCAGTAAGGAGCCAGTGTTCCCCATCCTGATGTTCTTTGCCCAGTCCTTTCTGTGGCACATTGGGTCTCCAGAGGGATGTATTCTTTTGAGCATCATGTCTCGGCGTGGGGACTGGATCAGCTCTCTTGCTCTTTCTCCCGTCTTGTCTTTGTCCCTGTGGGTGTGGGATGCTGGCCCCTCCCCCAACCTGTTCTCTGCCATGCCCACTTCTAGGGATGGGGTTCATCTGATTCAGATTGCATCCAGCTCTGCAGCTCTCTCTTTTCTTGCATCCTTCCATGCGTCCACGTTGCCCTCATGGTTTGGCGCTTCATGGTAGTAACTGCTCGCCCATTCCAGTTTCTGTGGAGACAACACCAGTACTCCTCCCTTGGGTGGGTTAGTGACCTGTTCCCTCTGTTATCCTTTCACTTTTGAACTCCCTTTTATCTCCCTATCCCCTCCACCCCCTTCATCCTTCTCCCATTACTGTGTTGCACGCAGCATGTACCTCCCTGGGTTTGGTCCTCCCTCCTCCCCTTACCCTACATCTTGGACCAACTGTTATGGTATAGGAGTCTTCTCTTTTATACTCACTATACTGTTTCTACTTAACCTCAGGGGACTCATGTGATTGACTGACTTCGCTTAGCACAATTTCCTCCAGTTCTTCCCATGCAGAAAATTGTTTCATGTGCTCATCAGAGGTTTTCAGTGAGAAATCATACTCCATTATCTGTATGTGCCAGAGTTTGTTGATCCATTCATCTACTGATGGAAATTTAGATTGCTTACAACTCTTTGCGATTGTGACTTGTGCTGCAGTAACATTGGCATACATACCACTGGCTGTGGTTAATTTTTTGTCTCTTCTGTGTATATACCCAATAGGGATAGATGGATCATAAGTTGACTCACTTCCATTTTCTTTAAGTGTCGCCAGTCTGCTCTCCCTATCGGATTTACATAACTACACGGCCACCAGCAATGTAGAAGTGTTCCTATTTCACCGCATCCCCTCCAACATTTGTTGCACTCTGGTTTTCTGATCTGGACTAGCCTCAAGGGAGTTATCTTATGGCTCTTTTGATCTACATTTCTCTAATGGCTAGGGAGTGGGAGCATTTTCTCATACGTGTATTGGCCATATGGATCTCCTCCCTTGTGAAACTTCTTTTCAGTTCTCTTTCACATTTCTTCAAAGGGTTATCTGTTTTCATCTTCTTGCAGGAAATGAGGGTATTGTAGATTTTTGTAATAATCCCTTTGTCTGTTGTACCGTTGCTAAAAATCCCCTCCCAGGCTGTGAGTTCCCTGGCTACCCTCTTAGTAAAGTCCTTTGATGTACACATGTGTTTTATACTTAGTAAGTCCCATTTATCAACTTCAGGTTCCCCTGCATGTGTACCCTAGCCTATTGCAGTTAGCCATTGTTATTTATGAGAAGCCGACAGCTAACATAATAATCAATGGAGAAGAGAGTAAATCAAGGTCAAGATTCCCAGATTTTCCCCGATTCTCTCGCTAATGATCCTGATGGTTTGCGGTTTTATTTCCAGGTCTGTGATCCACCTTGAGTTTGTTCTTGTGCATGGGGTGAGGTAGAGATCCTGTTTCATTTTTCTACATGTGGATTGCCATTGTCTCCAGTGCCATTTGTTAAATAGGGCATCGCTGTCCCACTTGATGCTTTTGAGGATCTTGTCAAAAATCAGTTGTCTGTATGCTAATGGTTTTATTTCTAGGCTTTCTGTTCTTTTCCATTGGTCTGTGTATCTGTCATTATGCCAGTACCATGCTGTTTTGACCACTGTGGCTTTGTAGTAAGTGTGAAAGTCAGGTAAAGCCAGCCCTCCAACTGTGTTCTTTTCCTTGTGGAGATCCCTACTAATTCTGGGCTTTTTCCCTTTCCATATGAATTTGGTGGTCAGTTTTTTCAGTTCTCTGAAGAAGGCTGTTGGTATTTGGATCGGGATAGCATTGAACTTATAAAATGCTCTGGGAAGGATAGACATCTTTACTATTTTGAGTCTTCCAATCCATGAGCATGGGATATTCCTCCAATTGTGGAGGTCACTTTTCATTTTCTGGAGCAGAGTTTTGTACTTTTCTTTGTATAGGTCTTTTGTTTTTTTGGTTAGATATATCCCTAGATACTTCAATTTATTCTTGGCTATTGTGAATGGTGCTTCCTTCTTGATCTCCTCTTGCGTGGTCTTGTCAGATGTGTACAGCAGACCAATTGATTTCTGTTTGTTGATCATGTATCCTGCCACTCTTCCATATTCCTCTATCACTGTTAGTACTCCAGTTGTGGAGCTCTTGGGATTTGTGATGTACAGGATCATATCATCAGTGAATAATGATAATCTGACCTCTTCATCACCCATTTGAATACCTTGGATGTCTTTCTGTTGTCCTATGTTATTTGCTAAGACCTCCAGTGTAATGAATAGTAGTAGGGATAAGGGGGGCATCCTTGTCTAGTCCCCTTCTTCAGAGGGATTGATTTACTCTTTTCTCCATTGATTATTATGCTAGCTGTCGGCTTCTCATAGATAACTTGTATTAACTTGAGGAACTTACTTTCTATTCCTACCTGTCTGAGTGTCTTGATTAGGAAAGGGTTCTGGATGTTGTCAAATGCTTTCTCTGCAACTATAGATATTGTCCTATGGTTCTTATCCTTGATCTTATCAATATGATGTGTAATATTGATGGATTTACAAATGTTAAACCATCCCTGCAGCCCTGGGATGAATCCTACCTGATCCTGGTGGATTGTGGTTTTTATATATGTTTGTATTCTCTTGGCCAATATCTTGTTGAAGATTTTTGCATCTATGTTCATTAGGGATATTGGTCTATAATTCTCTACTCCTGTGAGATCCCTTCATTGTTGGATATGTTGCCAGTCCGGGTAGGGCAGAGGAACAAATTTCATAGACACACATACGGATATAAGGGAAAAGGTATATATGTATATGTATATGTATATATATATATATGAAATAGGACATTAAGAAAGAATCCCAATCCAGTTCAGTACAAAGTCATAAGTCCAATATTAACCCATATGCCCAAAATCAGTCTAAAAAGTCTCCTTCCAACTCACGAAGTCACATGTCAGTGGGCACAGAATTCCAGTGCTGTCAGAGGTCTCCCCATGGCTCCTTGCTTCCAGGGCTCAGGGGACATCAAAAGCATGCCGCTCCAGCTTCAGATGCCTGGCTCCATCAGGGCAAAACAGTGTGGTCTCTCTGTCGGCTCCTCCAGCTTCTCAAATGCTGCCAGCTTGTCTTTTCCATGATCCATCATCTCTGAGACTAACTCCCAACAACTGGGGAAGATAGCTTCTCATCTTCACGAGGGAAATATCGTGAGATTTCCCAAAAGTCTCAGGAGAAATCCAGGCCTACATAGAGGCCTCATTGGCTACTCAATGGCTATCTCCGGATTAACAGGCTAGATTTCACCCCTACATTTAAATCATAAAATTAACATAAGCACATAACTGCCACAGGTATTAAAGTTATACTGTCTTCATACTCTGGAAAACTTTGTGGAGGATTGGTGCCAGATCCTTCCTGAAAGTCTTATAGAATTCCCCAGAAGCAGTCTGGTCCAGGAGCTTTATATTGGTATAATCTTGATAACCATATCTATCTCTTTTCTTGTTATAGGTTTCCTAAGTGTCTTGACCTCTATCTGGGATACTCTAGGGAGGGATTGTTTTTCCAGGTATTTGTCCATGTCTTTCACTTTGTTGAATGTGTTGGAGTACAGATTTTCATAGCACTTTGTGATAATCCTTCTAATTTCATTAGGGTCTGTTGTGATTTCCCCCATTTCATTTTTCATCCTGTCTATTGCTGCTTGTTCTTTCCGTTCTTTGGTTAGGTTTGACAGTGGCCTGTTGATTTTTTTT
>PVJH01013595.1:0-59874 GCA_004026705.1 Nesogale talazaci | reverse complement strand
GGTTTTGTAGTTTTCCTTGTATAGGTCTTTTGTTTTTTTGGTCAGGTATATCCCTAGGTACTTCAATTTATTCTTGGCTATTGTGAATGGAACTGCTTTCTTGATCTCCTCTTCTGTGGTCTTGTCAGATGTGTAGAGCAGACCAATCGACTTCTGTTTGTTGATCTTATATCCTGCCACTCTTCCATATTCCTCTATCGCTGTTAGTACTCCGGATGTGGAGCTCTTGGGATTTGCGATGTAGAGGATCATGTCATCAGCGAATAATGATAATTTGACTTCCTCCTCTCCCATTTGGACACTTTGGATGTCTTTTCGTTGTCTTATGTTATTTGCCAAGACTTCTAGTATTATATTGAATAGTAGTGGGGATAAGGGGCATCCTTGTCTAGTCCCCTTCTTCAGTGGGATTGATTTAGTCTTTACTCCATTGACTATTCTGTTAGCTGTTGGCTTCTCATAGATTGCTTGTATTAGCTTGAGGAACTTTTCTTTTATTCCTATCTGTCTGAGTGTCTTAATTAGGAAAGGGTGCTGGATATCGTCAAATGCTTTCTCCGCATCTATAGATATTATCATATGGTTCTTATACTTCATCTTATCAATATGATGTATAATATTGATGGATTTCCGGATGTTAAACCATCCCTGCATCTCTGGGATGAATCCTACCTGATCCTGATGGATTATGCTTTTTATATATTTTTGTATTCTATTGGCCAATATCTTGTTGAGGATTTTTGCATCTATGTTCATTAGTGATATTGGTCTATAATTCTCTACTCCTGTGGGATCCTTTCCCTGTTTGGGTATCAAAGTTATACTGGCTTCATAAAATGAGTTGGGGATTTTTCCATCCTTCTCTATACTCTGGAAAACTTTGTGGAGGATTGGTGTCAACTCCTCCCTGAAAGCTTTATAGAATTCCCCAGTGAAGCCATCTGGTCCAGGAGCTTTTTTTGTTGGTATATTCTTGATAACCATATCTATCTCTTCTCTTGTTATGGGTTTGTTTAGTTCCTTAACCTCTATCTGGGACAATCTAGAGAGGGTTTGTTTTTCTAGGTATTTTTCCATATCTTCCAGAAGGGGGGGGAGGACAAACACATGGATGGGTTGGGGGAGCAATAAGTGGTTAGGAATCAATGGAAAGGAGGGTATGGGAGGTCAGGTCGGGATTAAGCAAGGACAATGAATCTATGAGAAAACAATGAAATGCCAATGAAGGTGGAACATGATGGTGGGACGGGAGGGAGATGGAAGGAAATAGAGGAAAGAGCTAGAAGGCAAAGGGCACTTAAAGAGGTCTAAATATATCTATTATAACTATCTATTATATCTATTATAAGTTGGGAATAAAATTAAGAACATATCTATAGGCCAAATATTAGGGTAGCAGGTGGACCTTGGGCCCTCACCCTGGTGCTCCCTCAATGCAAGAACACTTTGTTCTATGAATCTGGCATTCCTCGAGGCTCAATGGCCCAACACGATCACTGAAGTACAATGGGTGCACAAACAGATGTGGTGAAGAAAGCTGAAGGTGCCCAGCCATCAAAGGATCTATCAAGTGTCTTGACAGCCTGAAGATAAACATTAGACCATTTATCTGAGAAGAGACCACAGCCACACAGAAGAAGCACAACAGTCAGTGTGGTCAGATGGTGGTGAAAGTGGTAAAAGGTCTAGGCAATAGACATCAAATGGGGCAGAAAAAAACAAAACAAAGCAAACATATATCACTGTGTGCACACATCCCCAGTGTACCAATTGAGGACATGTAAGAGCATGAGCAAGGGGAGTGAAGAAAGCAGATGGGCCCAGCTATCAAAAGATAGAGCATCTGGGGTCTTAAAGGCTTGAGCATAAACAAGCAGCCATCTAGCTCAGAAGCAACAAAACCCACCATAAAAGAAGATCACTTACCTGTGCGATCATGAGGTGCTGAAACAATCAGGTATCAAAGAACAAAAATCAAAATCAATGGACCAATTGACTCCTGATATCGCTGATGACAAATGGATACAGAAGCAAAAAGAGTACAAGAAATGATGGTACCCAGCTAACAAATGATTGAATTCCTGGAATCTCAAAGACTTGAAGATAATCGAGTCACCATTCAGCACAGAAACAGCAAAGTCCACATGCAGGAAGCACACCAGCATGCGTGATCAAGAGGGGCCGAAGGGAGCAGATATCGAGCACCAAAGAACAAGAATCACATCATTACAAAGGAGGAGGAGAGCAGGGTGGGGGCCTAAGACCCACTGGTGAGAAATTGGTCACCCCTTTGCAGGGGAATCATGAGGAAGAGACAGACCAGTTGGGGGGCAGCCAGGCAGTGATGATGCATACAAGTTTCCTCTAGTTCCTGAAGCCTTCCTCCCCGTCCCCCAACCATCATGGTCCCAACTCTACCTTGCAAATCCAGATGGACTGGAGAAGTCACACTGGCATAGAGGGGAGCTGGAGATATGGGGAAACCAGGATGGATGGACCCCTTCAGACCAATGGTTAGATTGGAGATACTGGAAGGGTGGAGGGAAGGGGGGGTAGAGAGATGGAACCAACAGCAAGGATATATACACAAGCTCCTATTTGAAGGACGGGCATCAAAGGCGTGGGTTGGGGGAGAGGTCGGGCAGTGGCAGTGTGCGATATGAAAAAACAATAACAATGTATAAATTATTGAGGGTTGGAGGGGAGGAGAGACCAGGGGAAGAGGGGAAGGAATGGAAAAGCCGATACTAGGGGCTTAAGGGAAAAGGTGGACGATTGGAGAACAATAATAGAAGTGGACATGTGAGGGTGCTTGACGAATATGCTTATTTATATATTGTGAAAAACGATGTATGAGCCACCAATAAAATGATTGTAAAAAAAAAAAAAGAAGAATCACACCAACATCCGTGATATAGGGAGTGTAAATTGTAAAATCCAAATCTGAAGAAGGGAATAGTATCAGACCTTAAATTGTGAGATTCTGGTTTGCAGAAGGCTATGAATGACAGTGGAAGTTCAAAATACATTTGCAGGAACTACAAGGAAATAAACCTCTGGTGATTTCCCTGTAACCATAATTGAGTGATGGGGACAAAGTGGTTCTTGGAGTATTGGAGAGCTGGCGATAATAGATGAAAATGATAAACCTGACTCGAACAGCTACAACCTTGTCACATGATCTCCCCTCTGATACACTTTGAGCTTGATATGGCTTTCAATTTTTTTTTCATTTTGGGGCTTATGCCTAATATATTTTGCCATCATAGGTAGCCTTCTTGAATCTTTGTTAGGTGTTTTTCTGATTTTTTGGTATATCAAATCCAGGATTGATGAATCTATAGAGACAACAATTCAAATAAGGATCCTTGGGTATGTGTGGGGAGAGGCGAGGGGGTGGGGCAAAGGAAAGCTGATATCAAGGAGTTCAGGAAGGAAAAGCATGTTTTGAAATAGTTTGTGTTAGAAACTGTGCAATACTGCTTAATGCGATTGAATTATGGAATAGTATGATGTCTGGATTGGTTCCTAATAAGATGTTTTCTTTGGGGAGATGGGGGGGGGGGCGGGAAATATATGAAATACCAGAACAGGACACTGAATGGTCTTGTGCCTTTATCACAATTGTTCCTATACTTGTGCCCATTGATGCAGTCTCTGGGTTAATCCATCTTGTTGAGAGACTTTATTTTGGCTCTCCCTTCAGCTTATCAGGCATGATATCTTATACAGGGACTAGTCTCCCTAGACAATATGTCCAAAGTATGTAAACTGAAGTCTTGCTATCCTTGCTTCTGAGAAGCACGGAGAGAGATGAGTTCTCTCAAGCAGGAGGCTTCCTAGCAGAGTGGTGTGCAGCCCGATACGTATGTCTTACTGAGCTAAAAGTCCTTGTTTTATTGCAACATTTTTATAGTTTTCTCTCAGTTTCTTCTCTGTACCCCTCACTAGAATAAAAATCAAACAAGAATCCAGAGACAAAACCATTTAGAGCTGAACCCTGGTGATGCAATGGTTGTATGCGGGACTGTGACCCACAGGCTTGATGGTTCAGATCCAGCAGCAGCACTCCAGGAGCAAGGCTGGGCTTCCTGCTCCCACCAGAGCAGTGATGCAAGGGGAGGGGGAGAAAGGGGGAAAAAAACATTTAGAAGGAAAATAAGATTACTCATAAAGAACTCACAAATTCCTGCATAGAAGAACCAGTTCACCAGAAAAAGAAAGAAATCAAGTAAAGACAAAAAGTCACAAGAATACTAAATTGGTCTGCTTAGTGTTGAATACTGTATAATTTCTGTCTTGAAGATGCACTGCTCTGAACTCCTTTAAGTGAGAACTTGCTGTGAGAATTATCAATAGCCAGTCCCCAACTTTGCCACTGCTTTGTGATCTATTGCAGGGTTCATACTGCAAAAGCCACATCCTTACTGGGCACTGCAGTCAGTGGCTGTGCCAGTTACCTACTGTTTTGTAATGAAAAATGCCACAAGTGGGCTTCTTATTTAATGACACACATTTGTTATCTTACAGTTTCTGTGGTACAGGTTAGCCTGATCTTCTGTGTAAAGTCTTGAACGTTTGCAGTCAAAATATCAAAGTATCAACCAGATTTCAGGTTTTTATCTGAAATTGTGACTGGGGAATAATCTGCTTCCAAACTCACTTGAGTTGTTATATTTGCAGTTGTAGGACAGAAACCTGGGTTTATTTCTGGCTGGATACTGCCCTCAATTCTTTGGCATATGTTGTTTTATTTTGTTTGTCTCCGCTCCCACACCCCCACTCCCTCCCTCCTGGCCCAACATGGCTGTTTATTTCATCAAGGCAACAAGGATTTTCTAAGATGAGTCTGGTATCAAAGTAGAATGTCATTCTCTCAACCATATTTGAGGGGTTAGCAGTAAGTTATAATACCACTCACATCCCCAAACTACAAAGATATGAACCCCAAGAATCCTTAGAGTAGTGCTTCTCAAACTGTGGGCTGTGACCCCCTTGAGTGTTGAATGATCTTTTCACAGGGTCGACCCAATTCATCACAGTAGCAAAATCGCAGCTATGAAGTAACAACAAAAGTAATTTTATGATTGAAGGGGGTCACCACAGCATGAGGAACTATGGTAAAGGGTCATGGCATGAGGAAAGTTGAGGACCACTACGTTAGAGTTTGTGCTCCAGACACTCCCTGTGCTGATGAACACCTTGGGCTCTTGAGCTGACCATCCCCAGAGGTCACTTTCTAATACTGATCATAATTTGTAATTCTTATGTTCTTCATCTGCCAGATAGAAGTAATATTCTCTTTTCATTTAATTTTCCTCCTAAGTAAAATATTGTTTCTAACACAGATGTAGGGATTAAATTAACACCTTAGGAACTGATAACATGCTGAAATTTATTTTTATGAGTTTTGCCCCTTTTCCTCTTGCCTCTTTCTTCTATTGCTTTTTAACTTAAAAAAAATCATTTTATTGGGGGCTAATACAACTCCCATTCCAATCCATTGTATTCAAAGCACATTTGTACACTTGTTGCCATCATCATTCTCAAAGCATTTTCTTTCCACGTAAGCCCCGGTATCTGTTCCTCATATTTCCACTCACTCCTTGCTCCCCCTCCCCAATGAACCCTTGATGATTTGCAAATTATTATTATTTTGTCATGTCCTACACTGTCTGATGTCTTCCTTCACCCACTTCCCTGTTGTCCATACTCCAGGGAGGAGGTCATATATAGATCCTTATAATCGGTTCCCCCTTTCTACTTCACCTTCCCTCCACCATGAAGTGATCATCTGTCCTAAATTAGCTATGTTTCCAGTCCCTATCGGTACCAGTATACATCCTTTGGTCTAGCCGGATTTGTAACATAGAATTGGGATCATGACATGGGGTGGGGTGGGGGGGCGGGGAGAGAAACATTTAAGAACTAGAGGAAAGTTGCATATTTCATCACTGCAACACTGGACCCTGAGTGGCTTGTCACCTCCCTGTGACCCTTCTGTAAGGGCTTTGGGTTCCCAATCTGTACTCCCCCTCATTTATGATGACATAATTTTTAGTTGTTTGATGCCTGATATCTTATCCCTTTGACACCTCATGGTCACACAGGCTGGTATGCTTCTTCCAAGTGGACTTTGTTGCTTCTAAAGTCAGATGGCAATTTGTTCACCTTTAAGATCCCAGACGCTATAACTTTTGATAGCCAGCACCGTCAGCTTTCTTCACCACATTTGCTTATGCACACATTTGTCTTCAGTGATCATGTTGGGAAGGTGAGCATCATGAAATACCAATTTAATAGAACAAAGTTTTCTTGCTTTGAGAAAGTACTTGAGTGGAGGTCCAATATCCATCTGCTGCCTTAATTCTAACCCTATAAGATTATACACATAGGTCTATTTCCCTATTGTAATATATTTATCTATGTACATGCCTATATTTAGACCTCTATAAATGCCCTTTGTCTCCCAGTTCTTTCCTCATTTCATTATCCTGCTCAGCCTTTACTTGGATTTCAATAATTTCTCTGTTATATTACTCTTGCTCAGGCCTCTCACACTCACCTTATCACATGTTTTGGATCACTTGTTGTTCCCTTATTCCTGGGTTGATCTGTACCACCTCCTTTCTCCTACCTCCCCATCTCTCATGTCTCCCTGAACCATCAGTCCCATTGTTTTCTCCTCCAGACTGTTCATCCAACCTATCTTATCTAGATAGACTTGCAGAGATAATAATATGTATAACATCCCCTGTGGCAGTCATGTGCTTATGTTAATTTTATGATTGAAATGTAGGGGTGGAGTCTAGACTGTTAATCTGGAGATAGCCATTGAGTAGCCAATGAGGCCTCTGTGTGAGAATGGCTTTCTCCTGAGACTTCTGGGAACTCTCGCGATATTTCCCTTGTGAAGATGAGAAGCTATCTCCCCCAGTTTTTGGGAGTTAGAGAGAGACGATTAATCATGGATAAAACAAGATGGCAGCATCCGAGAAGCTGGAGGACCCGGCAGAGAGGCCACATGGCTTTGCCCTGATGGAGCCAGACCTCTGAAGCTGGGGTGGCCACATGGAGACCTCTGCCAGTGATGAGTTGCTTCTGCTGTTGATGGACCCTGAGCCCTGGAAGCGAGAAGCCATGTGGAGACCCCTGCCAGCACCAGGATTCTGCACCCACTGACCTGTGACTTCCTGAGTCAGAAGGAGACTTTATAGACTGATTTTGGTTAATATCGGACTGGGTTAATATCGGACTTATGACTTTGAACTGGACTGGGCTCAATGTCCTGTTCCTCTTGTATAGAAACCTTTCCCTTATATCCATATGACTGTCAATGAAATTTGTTCCTCTAGTCTACCTGGACTAACACCCCCCTTCCCCCCGAGACATCGCAAGATGAAGAGACAAAAGAAAACAAAACAATGACAACAAAACAATGTTCAAAAAATATATAAGTAAGTAAAAAAAAAGAAGAAGAATAAAAAATAAAAACCTGTAAATAGTTCAAGGTCTGTTTGCTGACCTCCAGGGTGGACAGCTGCCCCATCACCCAGGGGAGTTTGCTTTTGAGGATAGCACTGTAGCTTAGGGAGAGGGACATGTCTGACCAGAGCACACCAGAGCAAATGAAGGGGGAGGAAGAGAGAATAGAGTGCATCCTGGCCCACTGAGCCTTGAGGAGGATATCCCCACTCAGAATAGCCAATGCACAGAGAGAACCATATAGCTGGTTACAAACCATACTTATGATTTCTGTCTAGTTCCATTGGATAGGTCTATGGGCCTATCATTACATCAGTCCCTTTTGACACATAGAAGGTTTTGAGGTCATACAGTGCAAGTTAATTTTTCTTTTTCTTTTTCTGAGCATCACTGCCCTCTGGTGGTGGGAGTAGGAGACCCAGCCTTTGCTCCTGTGGACCTGCTGCTGGAATTGAACCTCCATCCCAGTGGGCTGCAATCCTGCACACAACCACTACGCCATCGGGGCTCAGCCCTAATTTTTCTTTTTGAGAAGGTTTTGCTTATTTTGGATTTCTTCCCTCTCTATACAAAGTTGGTAATTAGTTTTTCCATTTCTTTAAAGAATGTTGAGGTTTGGATCATGATTTCTTTAAATTTGTAGATTGCTCTAGGTAGTATTAACATTTTCACAATATCAAGTCTTCCTAGCCATGACCATGGGATGTTCTTTGATTTGTGTTGGTCTATTTTGGTTTCATTTGTTAGTCTTCTGTAGTTATAATTGTATAGGTCTTTTGTTTCTCTCATGATTTTTATTCCTAGGCATCTCAACTTTTTGTGTGACCATTGTGAATGGGATTGTTTCCTTGATGTCATTTGGGTTTTTCATAATTACTATATGAGTCTAATTGATTTGTGCTTGTTAATCTTGTATCCTGCTACTTTACTGAATTCCTCAGTCATTTTTAGCAATCCTATTGTGGAGAATTTGGGATTCTTGCTATATAAAATCATATCATCTGAAAATAATGAAAGTTTCAAGGGTAGAGATAATTTTTAGGGGGGGGGGTCTAGTTCTTTCAGTCTGACTTCCATGTTGAGTCCTTGGGTGATGCCATGTTCCCTGTAAAGTCAGTGCCTATGGTCATCATAGTGTTTAGTCCATGACACGGTTCACCGAGGGTTGGGTGAAAACATGTTAAAAGTGTCTGTTCAAGGCCATAGAATTGGATTTATTTTCCCTTTTGTTCCCCACAAGTATTTTTTAGCAGCCATTCCCAATATAAAGTTGCTGCTCCCCCTTTACTCATCATATCCACCAACAGAAATATCAGTGCCTCCTTTTTGCAAGAATTTCTTCTTGTAGTCTTCAGACACCTGAATGACTTATTCCCCTCCTTATACAAATAAAATAATTTTATTAATTACCTGTAATAATACTACCATAATTTGGTTTCTGTCTTCTTTGAGCAGAGCAGTCTCACAGGCATCAGACACAGCAAAGTGGGGCAGCAACAGCAGGAAGATGAGAGTCGAGGGTAGAAGAGACCAGTAGCACATAGTGGAGCAGGCCCTGATGGAGCCTCAAGCTCTAGTAGTGCAGGGCAAGGTAACATGATCCAGGAGTTGGCTTGACCCACAGGTAGTGCAGCACATGGTGAGGCAAAGGACTAGCTCAGACAGCAACATACTGGTCCAATCACCAGGGAGAAAGACAGAGGGAAGCTGGACTCAGAAAGCCATTTATCTTGGTTACCCTCCAATCAAGCTGTGGTCTGATTGGCAGGCTAAACTCTACTTAGAAGTTCCTGCAGAGCCAAGTTGGCACAGAAAGCCTAACTATCACAGGTAGAGAGTAATAAATTGATGAGTTTGATCAATTTTTGCATCTGAAAGTGATCATTGTGGAAGCAAGATAACTTGAATATTACTGGCTATTGGAATTATAAAGAAGTAACTGGAAAATATAACTTTGGTGATAAAATTGACCCTTGAGATTGCAGGATAGAACTTTGCCAGATCAATGACTTATTCATTCCTAACCCTTTTTTTTTTCAACAACATAAAGACTTTTCACATGAATTTTATTCTGTGGAATTCACAAAAATCAAATGGAATACACCAGGGGAAAAGATGATGGTGAAGCTTAATGCCAGCAGTCAGGAAGACCAGAGAAAAAATGAGAAATAGACACAAATTGCTCATATGCAAGTTCAAGCTGATGCTAAAGATTATGAAAATAAGTCCAAATAAATTTTAAGTATATCCCACTTAAATTTGTACACCATCTCAATAATAGATTTAATGCATTGTCCACTAGTGACTGAAGGATAGAAAAGTTGTGTGATGGCATCAATAGCATCATATGAAAAAAAAAAATCAAAGCTCATGAAAGAGACTTCCAGAAAGATGGCGCCTGCCTGGGGTTCTCATTGTGTGGTCCCCAGATATTCAGGTGAGGGGATTTGGATGTGTGACTAGTTCTTTTGTATGTCTCCACCCCCCCCCCACCCCCACACACACACGGAGAACTTAGCTGTGTCCACTGTGCACACTTTCCCTCTTTGTGTTGCCACCATAGGTTCCCTGCCTGTGCCTTCCTTCCCTTGTCAGTGGGACAGCCACTGCCATGTCCCACCTTTCCCTGAGTTTTGTGACTCATTAGCATGGGGGAAGTGACCCAAGACAGTCTTGCCCTCAAGGACATCCCATGGAGACTTCTAGGGGACCTGGGCAATGTAATCCACTGCACCCTGCAGAACAGAATTCTCATTATAATATTCCTTTACTGAGTTCCCACAATCTCACAACAGCAAGGGTGTGGATAGGCCCTTTAGCTAGAAAACCCCAGTTAACTAGGGAGGAATCTGACCCCAAGGGAGAAAGAGACACAGCTTGAACCTGTTGTGTAGTGGGATCCAGAAGGTTGTTAGATTTGTGCGTGTTAACTTTTGAGAGAGAAAACACAGGACTCCTTTCCCCATTAGAGGAAACAGAACTCGACATTTCTGGTTTTTCGACAACTTCCTTCATTCCTGGCTAGGTAGCCTGTGGATCCACTGTCCTTATCTAGATAACCTTCTGACTGGAAGCCCCTTTTCCCTGGGGAATCCACAAAAATAGCCTATTTCTGAGTTGTGCAGAAATTCACTGAGGGAAGACATCTAAGATTCACAGAGGGAAAATGGTGAAAAGTAAAGCCTCTGTTTCCATAAATGATACAATACTGCAGGTGCTTGTCAAGAAGTTCGGGAGACAGCTACTTGGCCTATTGATTAAAAGAAATTCATCTCCAAGGAAGGTGATCCAGTGGAGTGCAGAAATTATTGAACAGTATCCTTAATATCACATGCATGTATGGAAGTTTCCTAAGTGTAGTGGTTATCATGTTCACCTAACACATGCAAGTAAAAGTATGCTAAAGATAATTTAAAAGTGGTTTCAGTAATATATTGATAGGGAACTGAAAATGGATTTAGAGGAGATTGTAGAGCAAGGGAGAAATCATTACTGATACCAGATTGGTATTGGCTGAAATCAGAGATCATTGGGAAGCTGTTTGCCTGCATTTTAAGGCATTCAACTATGGATCTTAATAAACTGTGGATAATATTGAAAAGAATGTCACTCTGGAAAACTTCATTGTGGTTATGAGAAATCTGTACATATAGAACAAGAGGCACTTGTGTAAACAGAACAAGGGGATACTGAATGGTTTTTAAAAATATTTATCAAATCTGTATGCTGTGTAAATAATCAGAGAGATTGGACTATAAGAAGAAAACATGTCCAAGTCCAATTGAAGAAAGACTTATTTAAGTTGAACTGCCTGAGACACTCAGATAACCGAATCTTGCTTGCTGAGTGCAAAGCAGACTCAAAGAATTTACTGATCAAAGACAATAGTTGTTAGTAACAAAGAAAGCAAAAATCTTCACAACTGACCCAATAATCAACATTATGATTATGATAGTTACATAATCTGGTGTCAATTTGACAGAATTACCAGTGAAGGGGTAGAGTCTGGCTTGTCAACCAAGATATAACTTATGAGACCTCTATGTGGGCATGTCCTTCTGAGATTTCTGGGAACTCCTATATTTTCCTCGTTGGAGGCCAGAGACACTTCTCTCCAATGCTCTCCTGATGCAGTCAGACCTCTGGACCTCTAATATTGGACTTATAGATTTGATCTGGCCTGGGCTGAGACATTTTCTCAAGAGACAATTGCTCTTGTATATAAACCTCTGTCTTATATACATATGAGTTTCTATAAATTTGTTTCTCTAGTCTACACAGATTAACACAATAATGAATAGCAAAAAGATTGAAGTTGTCAAGGATTCCCTTTTATGTTGATTCACAATCAATGCTCATGGAAGTAAAAGCAAACAACAAATAAGCAATATAGTTCATCAGGCTACTCTGCTGCAAAATATCTTCTTAAATTTTTAAGGAGAAAAGATGTCATTTTGCACCTCACCCAAGACATGGCACTTTCCATCACCTCACATGTATGCTAAAACTGGACAATGAATATGCAAGCAAAGAAGAATTGATGCCTTTGAGTATGATATTGGTAAAGAATATTGAATATACCATAGACTGCCAGACAAACAAGCAAATCTATCTTAGAAGTATAGCTAGAATACTCTTTAGGAACAAGGATAGGTAGATTTAGTCTTCCGAGCTTTAGGCAGAGAAGAACCTCATGCTCAATGCAGTAGTGGATCAGTGGAAAAGAGGTTAACCTTCAATAAGGTGGATTGACCCTGTGGCTGCAACAATGAGCTCAAACATAGAAAAGTTTGTGACAATGGCTTTAACTTGTGCAGTGATTCATTCTTTTGTACAAAAGTTGTAATTAGTCAGAACTGACTTGATCTCAACCAACAATAACATTATCATCAATCAAACAGACATGAAAACCCACTACCAGCATCTTTCTCTTAAGGATTCAAGCCATGAATCTTTCATTTACCAGCCTCCTACTTAATCACCATAGTTCATAGGGCATAGTTCAACCTTACTGCCACTAAAATTTATCAATTTCCTGTTACATACATTTTATGTAAAAGCAAGAATTGAAAATCTTCTCTCCCTACAGTTTCAGAACTTAGTCTATGTTTTAAAGCTTGCAACAACCATATTGATTCATCTTGTTACTATGCTGTAAGCTTCATCTATAAGCAAGTAGCAGCTAATATTTATAGGCCAGGAAAATAGTTGACATTCAGTCTTGTCTCTGGGGTGAAGCTAGTGAATTTTAAGATTGGCTCACAGTGAATAAACTTGTTTTGAAGCAATAGAATTTGCAAGTTGGATATTTTCTTTCAATCTTAGATTACTATCCCTGGGTTCCCTGCTGTATGTTTTAAAATTTTTATGATATTATTAAATAACTTTTGAACCCTCTTCTTTCTTTCTATCCTATATTCTGTCAATAAGTGACTTGCTAGCTACTGAATACAGCCAAAATTATGTAAAATTTAAATTCTTTGAGGATGATAACAACATATCCCATTCTCATCAAGGATAAGTCACCCAAAGTGTTTTGATGATAGAAGTCTTTCCTGTGTTTTGATCAATATTATTCTGATGAAAACTCATGGGGAGTGGATGGAGTTTTGACATTCTGAGTTGTAGAAAAGGAGTGATGAATAAAGGAGTCTTGAATTTTTAAGATTTTAAAAATAAAGAAAGTATAAATGTTTCAGTAACTAGCATTTAATGAACAGCGACATACAGGAACCAGAAACAGAAACATCCTAAACAAACTGAAAAGTTAGTAAGATTGGGTAATCAAACACTAACCAGTTAGCTTTAGATTAACTTCAACTCATGGAAGATCACATGTGAAAGTAGAACTGTGTTCCACAGAACTTTCAATAGCTAGTTTTAAAAAAGGCGGATTGCTTTTCCTACAGAGTGCACCTGGATAGACTTGAACATCCAACCTTCCAACTTAGTCACCAACTCTCCCATCTTGGGACTCCAGTCAAACACTAGTGTGATGATATGGGATTATGTGAACTAGAGAATCCTGGGTAAGGGTAGAGGAGGAACCCAGACCTACAATTGGATTGCAACCTGATGACATTTCCTTGGGGATTTGACCTTTTTTATAGATGAGACTGGTTCTGTGATCTTCTGTTGTATCTCCTACTGGTCCCAGAAGCCATGAATGGAATACCTAGGGTAGATTCATTTGGCCAACTTCAGAATCATTTACCTCTGCATCTGCTAGCCTGTGCCACTAGCCACCTCTGCTCCATCTTCCTACTTCTTTGTCAGCTTCCACAAGTCAGAAGAAGCCAAACTTGAACCAGATTGGACTTGCCTACTTGTACAACTGTGTAAGTCACTACTTAATATAAATATCTTTATATGTGTAAACACATGCAAGCATCTCTAGATTTGTTTCTGTAGACAATTCCACTTAACACAATTAGTGAATCTTCCACTTTTTCTACACATCTCTCTCCATTAGTCACATATTCTCTTTTTGTTTCTCTCCTCCCCTTTGCTAACTTCTTTCCCTTTTCTCTTTTTCACCTGTTTTTGCCTGATATCATCTTCAATGTTTATATAGCTTCCCCATATCTTAAGGTAATCATGAAATAGTTCAAGATCTTTTAAAACACACCCTCTTATTTACAAGTATTTTAAGCACTGTCAATCCCTGTGCTGGGTCCCAAAGGTGAATACTGTGTGAGCCTTTTATTCGATACCTCAACTCACAGTCTACTCATAGACACACCCTTTCAGAGTATGGAGGAGAGGAAACAATTTTTCCAAGGATGCTCTAGGGAAGATACTTCCGAAGAAGGGTTATTTAGATTTTGATCTTAAAGAATAAGTTTGATTTTTCAAGGAAGGAAACTTCATTTAGGCAGTCCCATTATACTAACCCTTCCTTTTCTTGAAAAAAAAAAATTCCTAGAAGTAAATGGTCACCCTCAGGGCTTATCAAAGAGACATTTGGTAGTTACATAATTTCAGGCCAACTTGAAGAAATATAAAAATATAGGGGGTGGAGTTCAGTCTGTTAATCAGGTCACAGCCTGATAGTCTCCTGTGGGTATGGCTTTCTCATAAGAAGTGACCTGGGAACCTCCTCCCAACTCTCCCTACCTTCGCCTTCCTGCTGGCTGATGCGGATTGCTGTCAGAGTTATTGCCATTGGCAGTGGATTCACATGATTCTGCACCCACCAACCTGTGCTATTTCTCCACTCTGCATCATTGCATGTGGCTGTGTGAGTCTAAAGAGGGACTTATGGAGTAGTGTCAGACTTATGGACTTGAATTGGATTGATAGGGATATTTTGTTGATATATAATTACTTCTTGATATAAATCTCCTTCTTACACATAAATGAGCATCTATGGATTTGTTTCTCTAGTCTACTCAACCTAAAACAAGAGACTATTTTCTCCTTTCCCTGTTATGAGATATATTACACTGACTGATGACATCCCAATAATATTGTTTTATCCAGAACCCAGGTTTCTAGGATTTCCATCATTAAGGAATATAGCTAAATATCAAGTGAAAAATGAGCAAGGGTACTTAAGTAGTCAAACGTATATTGGAAAATGAGAATAACTTACTTTACCACTCAGAGTCTCTCTCTGAGAATTATGGACGTAATTTGAGAAAAAAAAGTCAGAGGCAGTCATATGGGATGGATGTAGGATAAAGCTTTAGAGTTAGAGGCTATTTCAGTCAAGCTCATTGAAGTCCTAAGATTTGGAAAATGATTAATATTCTGAACTTCTAAATAAAGGAATGGAGCTTTAAGTACACCTACAAGCAATTAAGAAGAAAGACTTGGTGCCCTACTTATAAACAAAAAGTCATCGTGGACAGTATGGAATACAGTTCTAATCTGACACAAATAGGGCTAAAATGAATCCATGTCAATTTCAAACCAATTAGTACATCATTTAGAGGAGTGAGAAAGAATAGCCGCTATCCTGAGATTATGAAATGACTGAGAAAACTGTAAGTGGACTTAGGTGTTTCAATCATAGCAACCTGGAGACATCAAGTAAAAAGATTGTAATGATGTTAATGTGTAGTTTACAAAAGCAGTTCAAATTTGGTGGAACATACTTTTCTTAGAAAGCAGTTTTATAATTATTTTTCTTAAAAATTATTTCTAATCATTTTATTTGTGGCTTGTACAACTTTTATCACAATCCATACATACACCCATTGTGTCAAGCACATTTGTACATATGATGCCATCATCATTTTCAAAAAAATTTCTTTCTACTAGAGCCCTTGGTATCAGCTCCTCATTTTTCCCTTCCCTTCTCATTCTTTTTCCCTTATGAACCCTTGATAATGTACAAACTATTATTATTATTTCATATTATAAAATTTTTAATTAAATACTTTTATTGGGGGTTTGTACATCTCTTTTCACATTCTATACCTTCATCTAGTGTGTCAAGCACATTTGCACATATGCTGCCATCATTTTCAAAGCATTCTCTTCCCACTTGAGCTCCTGATATCTGTTCCCCATTCCTTCTCACTCATTTCTCCTCTCACCCTCCCTCACAAATCCTTGATAAGTTATACTTATTATTTTCACATCTTACATCAGTCTCCAGCGCCCCTCACCCACTTTTTCATAGTTTGTCACCCTGAGTGGGGATTGCAGGTTGATCCTTGTGATAGATTCCCCTTTCTCTCCCCACCCTCTCCTAAGCCTCCTAGTATTTCTACACTCATCACTGGTCCTTGGGGGGGGGTGTTATCTATCCTAGATTACCTGTGTTTTGGGTTCTTATCTGTAGCAGTGTACATATTATGGTCTAATTCTATTTGTAGGGTTTAACTGAGGTCATGATAGTGGGGGAAAGGAAGCACCAAAGATCTAGAAGAAAGTTCTGTGTTTCATCAGTGCTATACTGCACCCTGACTGGCTCATTTCTTTCCTGTGACCCCTCTGTAGGAGGATGTCCAATTGTCTACAGATGGGCATTGGGTCTCCACTCCATGCCCCACCCTATTCACCTTGGGTATGGTTTTGTTCTGGGTCTTAGATACTTGATGCCTTATTCAATTGACTTCTCATGATCACACAAGCTGGTGTGTTTCTTCCCTGTGGGATTTGTTGCTTTTGAGCTTGATGGCCGCTTACTTACTTTCAAATGTTTAAAACTCCAGATACTATCTTTCAATAGCTGGGCATCATCAACTTTCTTCACTACATTTACTTATGCACACATTTGTTTTTAGTGATCGTGTTGGGAAGGTGAGCATCACAGAATGCCAGATAATTAGAACAGTGTTCATGTGTGGAGAGAGTACTTGAGTTGAGGCACAATGTCCATCTGCAACCTTAGTTCTTAGCATATAGATATAAGTGCATAGTTCTATTCCCCTCTACACACACATACACACACACAGAGACACACACACGCCTGTATTTTAGATCTCTATAAATATCCTTTGCCCCCCTGTCTTGGTCCTCTATTTCATTTTGCTTTCCTCTCGTCCCACCATTACGTTCAGCCTTCACTTGGGTTTAGTAATTCCTTGCTGCTACATTGCCTTGATTAAGCTCCACGAAGCATCATACACCTCTTTCTCCATTGATCTTATTTCTCCATTCACATGTGGTTACCTAAAAATTTTTTTATCTCAAGCAGTTTTAACTTTCTTTTTTATAAGTTCGACTTTAATATAGAGTGATATTATTTTAGGGTCAACTAATTCTTTTACATTTTATATTTCATTTTAAACTATTTGAACTCATTAATAATCATAACGGGCAAACATTTGGCTAACTGAAAGTTGGATTGTGGATTCAGGAGACAAAGACCTAACAAGCTGCTTTCATAAAGATTATTAACCAAGAAATAGAGTTGACTTCTATCACATGATGTAGTAATTAGATGATTTTATATCAACTAGACCCTGACTAGGGGTCGACTTAGACCTGTCAATCAAGCAGTAGTTTGATAACACCTTCTTGAGGTGTGGCCTTGTCAGCTTCCTGCTGCACCAATAACGCCTGCTTGAGGTATGGCCATGTCTCACTTTTTGCCTCCAGGGCTGCCCAATGTGGGTCATAGGATCCTGAGAGCATTTAGCACCTGGCCATATTTCTGCTAACTTTGGATCCACATGGCTCTACACCCACTGGCCTGTGATCTTCTGGCATCCTGTGTCACCTTTCTGCACCATTGCCCCCACTCTCCACCAATCGCCAGCTATGTGAGTCTGAAGAAGGATCCAGCTTATGGATTTGAGTTTGATGGGATGAGGATGTCTTTTTGACATAAAATTACTTCTTGATATAAAATTCTTTCCTATACATATATGAATATCACTGGATTTGTTTCTTTAGACAACCCAACTAGCATATATGGGGCAATTTACTCAATGGCCCACAACTTAGATTTCCACCATTAACTTTTACTCTATCTTTTAATATCACTCTACTTTCCACTAATTGCCCTTACTCATTTTAAACTTGTTAACCCATGCAATATCAGGGGGAATAATACATGCACCAAAAATGTCCATATGAGCCATCTTTAATGTTGGTGCTCAGGTGGAGACAGTGGTGAGCCCAGGTGTGCTGCCCTAGAGTAGAACAGGTTCCAAATGATTGTTGCTCTTAGCTGCTGTGGTGTTGGACCTTGACTCATGGTAACCCTATGCACAGTGACCAAAATGATGCCCAATGATGTGTCACTTTTATTATCAGAATGTTGTGATTGACTGTGCGTTGGACCTAGGATTCTCATATGGAAGGCATGAATTCTACCAATGATGCACCCATTTCAGAAGCTAAGAGGAGGTGAGAATCACATTAAACCTGACAATTTTACCTTTACTCAAAACTGAGAGTTTATATCATATCAAAGCACCATTTTCTTTGTACTCAACAACCACTTGCTTATCTAAAAAAATCCTGTTGGTATAAAATATCACACTGGCAAGCTGCATCTTAGAGGCACTCTCTGGAGTCCTAGGATGGTTACTTCTGAGCAAGTTGCAATAAAATCCTATCTGTTTAGAAACCAATATTTTATTGTGTTTTCAGCTTGAGAATGCCAAGTGTTGGTAGTGATATAGGTGTTAGATACGCTTGCTGAGAAATATCATTCTGTGGAGCAGTGATTCTCAACTCTGGCTGCACATTATAAACAATGGGGACTTTAACAATCCTAATGCCAGACTATACTTAGGCCAGACTCTCAAAGTAGAATCCAGGAAGTAGCATTTTTTAAAGCTCCCAAGTGGTTCCACTGCCTGCCATGGCTAAAGAGCACTGTGGAAGACCTTAGTCTAATAAGACAGATCTTGCCTGTGACTAGGATACTATATAATTAACATAAAAGGGAATGATATTGGCAATTAATGGGGATGTCCTAGAGCAGGTAAGTTGCATTACCTTTGCCTAAAAGTCAGCTGCTATGCTTCTAGGTATCTCTCAGAGTAAATTTCACAGAAATCTATTCAAAAATATATATAGAATGTCAAATACTTTATGGTAGTACTTGTGATAAGTTAGAGGCTATCTGGGTATGTATACTTGAGAAAATTGAAAGGTAAGATGAACAGAATACTTACAGGCTAAGTTAAAAATAAGAAATAGAATGTGATGTAACACATTACTACTTATGTAAAATAAAAATACATAGATATAAAACAGTGATACAAATTTAACAAGATGGTTCAAAAATATGGGCTATGAAGAGAATTGATAATAAGAAATGGGGATAAATAGGGTAAATAAATAAATATGAATGGTCTAGCACCAATTAATGATAATATCATCCCAAGTAGTAAGGCATATAGTGAAAGGAAGGCATCTAGTGAAAGGAAGGCATATAATGAACTCACTATGTCTGCAAATAAGGTCTAAAGCAACACCCTTTCCCAAAGATAGAAGTCTTAAAAAGTCTCATGATGATTGTGTTAGTCCGGGTAGACTAGAGGAACAAATTTCATAGACACGCATATAGATATAAGGGAAAGGGTTTATATACAAAAGGAATGGGACATGGAGAAAGCATCCCAGCCCAGTCCAGTTCAATGTCATAAGTCCGATATTAACCCATATGCCCAAAATCAGTCTATAAAGTCTTCTTCCAACTCACGAAGTCACAGGTCAGTGGGTGCAGAATCCTGGTGCTTGCAGGAGTCTCCACATAGGTCCTCGCCTCCAGGGCTAAGGGTCTATCAACAGCAGAAGCAACTCATTGTTGGCAGAGGTCTCCATCTGGCCACTCCAGCTTCAGAGGTCTGGCTCCATCAGGGCAAAACTATGTGGTCTCTCTGCCGGCTCCTCCAGCTTCTCGGATGCTGCCATCTTGTCTTTTCCTCTGAGACTAACTCCCAACAACTGGGGAAGATAGCTTCTCATCTTCATGAGGGAAATGTCGTGATATTTCCCAGAAGTCTCAGGAGAAAGCCATGCCCACATAGAGGCCTCATTGGCTACTCAATGGCTATCTCCAGATTAACAGTCTAGACTCCACCCCTACATTTCAATAATAAAATTAACATAAGCACATGACTGCCACAATGATAAACATGTCACAGACAAATTATGGAAGATAAAAAAGACACATTACTCCTTTCCATCTGGATATGTTTGTGTTTGACAAAGGTTTTCATTTGATTTGCTCCCTTAAGCACCCTTGTCATACATTATGTCTCAGCACTTGAAATGCTGCTACATTTATTTTAAGGATGTAGCATTATTGAATAATCATTGGATTGTAAACTGCAGGGTCAGTTGTTTAAAACTGTGAGAGAGACTATGGGCTCCCAAAAAATTTACAGCCTCTGAAACCCTCTATAGGGTTCTCATAGGTCAGAATAGACTCAATGTCAGTAGTAGGTACTCTCTAGAGAGGAAATTGAGATGGAGGAAGTTTAAATAACTTGGTCAAGATAATCGTCTCCTAGGCAACACTGTTGACTCTAATCTGCAACTTCTATTCTTACTCACATGTGACTTTTGTGCTCTTTCCATTGTAGGTTATTGAGACCAGAGTGTCCCTACCACCTTTTTTGGACTGTCCCCCATTGTTTAGTCTCTCAACTTCATTAATTGGGGGACATGCAGAAAATATTGTAGTAGCATATGCAAAAAGAGTAATTGTGGTTAAATATTGGAATTCTCGGTTTCCTTGGGTAGACTCAGTGTGGCTCTCAGCCAATGCAATTCACAGGCAATGAACAGGCCTCTTACAGTGGAGGTTTGTGCATTGGTTTTAGTAGAGCTTCTAAACTAAGATGGATTTGGGAAAAAAAAACATAGTGATCTACTTATGAAAATCTGTCAATGAAAACTTGATGGATAACAAAATTTTGATTTGCAAAATTCATGAATGGTACAAGCGTGGGATATTTTGTTCCATTATGCATGGACTCAGCATAAGTTCAGTTAGAACATGGACCTAACATAAGTCCAGTCAGGCCCAATATTAGTCCACCTATGTGAGAAAACATGCTTGGAAATTGAACTGGTAAAGATATGAAAAATACATTCCATAGAATCTGAAGAAGATCTGAAGCACTTACCAATGCCGATTATAGCTTTCTGTATGGATTACATCTCAACAAAAATCCTCACAACGGGACCAGTATGTAACATCACTATAAGTAGAGAAAAGAAAGAAGTTGCCAAGGATTTCATTTCACTGGGATCCACTATCGGGAGCAGCAGTCAAGAAATGAGATGATGTATTTCAATGGGCAAATCTGCTGCAAAAGACCTCTTCAAAGAGCTTAAAACAAAGTCACATTGAGAAGTAAGGTACTCTTGACCTAAAACATGGTATTTTACATTAGACAATGAATATGGAAGATCAAAGAAGAATAGAAACTTTTGATTTATGTTAAAGAATAATGAATATACCATGCATTGCCAGAATAATGAAAAAACCTGTCTTGGAAGAAGTACAACCAGAATGTTCTTTAGAAGCAAGGGTGGTGACACTTCATTTCACATACTTTCCACATATTATCAAGAGTGACCAGTTGCTGAAGAAGGGCCTCATGCTTGGTAAAGTTTGGGGCCAGCAAGACGGAAGATATATTCAGTGAGATGGGTCGATACAATGATGGCAACCCTGGATTGACATGGCAATGGTTGTGGCAATGAGGCAGAAAAGGCACTGTTGCCTTTATGAGGAGAACCAACTTGATGGCACCTACCAACAACAGAAGAGTTTATGAAGACAGAAATGAATTCACAGAGAACTAATATGTACAAGGTATAATACAGAGTGGGATAAAGGCTTCAAACAAAAGGCTCACGCAATGATATTCTTTTCAACGAGGCAACCAGAAACGTAAGTACAATTTTATGAAAAAATAGTTTTCAAGAAGGATTTTGGGAATATGTATTATTTCAACATGAAAGAGGTCAAAGAAGGAACCTTTGAGTGATGGATGAGTGGAAAAACAAAGGGCTTATGAATATGATTTTGAAACACACAAGGCTTTGGAGGACTGTGGCTGGAAAGAATTATTGTAATATGGGTTGGGGTAAGGCTGCTAAGACTCTTGAATGCTTTCTTTAGGGCTGCTCATGTGTGAACAGTAGGTGTACCGGAGAAGCAACTTGCGGCATCTTTATTATAGCGTGTGTTACAGCCCAAAGCTGGAAGGGCATGCAGTAACTTTCTACATGACTGATGAAAGGGAGGTCAGGGACTTAGAAGTTCTGCAGCAAGTAACTTTTTTAAGCTTCCTTGCTGTTTGTGGAGGTGGCAATGGCTAGAGTCTGTGACTGACGTAGTTAAATGCTTAGATGTTTTCTTTAAACTTGCCTAATTGGTTACATGAGTATTTTTAGCTACTGACAAGGTACAGTAATCTCCAGAGTTCTCGAGACTGCTTCCGCCCACTCCTTGGCCAATATTTTATCAGGCTATGAGTCACAGCCCTGAAATCAGTTCTGTTCTTTACTGCAAAATAATTACAAGTCCAGAAAAAAATGATGTTTTTTATTTTAATCAGTAGGGTACTGGAAAAACAGGATACATTGATAATGTGACTGGTGCCATATTCTCTTGTTAAGCTAACAAGAGACTATGATTACATTTAATTCCATGCCAATCTCAGAATTGATCTCTGATGCATCTTCTGTAATTCTGATACAGAGTGAAGGTCAATGGTGTTTCCGAGGCTGTATACCTTTATGGAAACATAAAGCTTTGTCTTTCTTTCACAGAGCAGCTGGTTTGAATTGCTAACCTTGTGACCATTCAATACTTACACAAACAGCATCTTCAGAGAATCACAAAATATTTGCGTGATCAACTTATTTGCATTCTTTTAAATTTACCCCCTTTCTCTATTGGCTTACAATTCACACGTCAAACAATGCAATATTTCAGTCTTGTTAAAAAGAGTTGTACAATCATCTCCATAATCTACTATAAAACATTTTCTTCTTCCTTGTACTCATTGTTATCAGCTCCCCAGTTTCCTCCAACTTCACCATGCCCCTAAAAAAACCCATCAATGTAGTCACTGTTTCTATAGCTTTACCTACCCTGGGTTTCATATACAGAAAGACATAAAAAACAAACAAACAAAAACCCAAGCACAATATCAAAGTAAAATAGAGAAAACTTTAATTGAAAAGAAAGCAGAAAAATATTAAAAATGAGCAAATTTACAATGGATCAAAAGGGGAGACCATGTGAGAAACTAGTGCTTTCTAAGCTATGGTAATTGTATCTGAAATAATCCACTTTCCACTGCACTCTGCATAATAGCAAGACTATTCACACCTCTGGTCTAGGTCAGAGAGGATTCATTAAAAGCATAATACATGTGAGGACCCTGCAAATGGATTTTGAACTTACAGTGATATCTGCAAACCAGGTGTGTACAATTTAAACTCTGATACTCTTCTCTCCTTCAGATTTGGATTTTATTGTTTATAATTCTGGGATCACACAGACTGTGTGTTTCTTCACTGTAGGCTCAGTTGATACTTCACTTAGGTGGCTACTTGTTTGAAGACAGAGCTTTAAGACTCTGGAGGCTATTCCTTCTAATAGCCAGGCACCATTTAGTTTCTTTGCTGCAATATTCATAGTATCATGAGGACAATGATCTCTTCATGAGGGCAAGTGCCAAGCAGGACCATGTCCTAAGAGGTATGATTGGGACTATATTTAGGAATAAGCCCAGAATCCATTCTCATATCTATGGCATATGTACTATCTGGTTCACGTCAGGGACATCATTATCATTTTATGTTAGAGAATGTTTTCAATCACCCCTCTGGGGCATCACTTCTACTACTATCAAGTCAATGCTCATGATAGGGCAGGTTAGAACTGCCTCTGTGAGTTTCTGAGCCTGAACAATTTCACGGGATTAGAAAACGTCATTTTTCCCCTCTGGAACTGGCTGGTGGTTTCAAACTGCTAACCTTGCAGTTAGCAGCTCAATACACAACCACTACACAGTGATAGTGGCGTTAGCCAATGGCGTGGGATTTAAAACATTGCTGAGAAAACGAAACCATACTAGTATAGGCCATCTATGAACCCAATATATGAATTGTCGACGTTTACAGTTTGCACTCTTAGGTGACTGGACACTAGTTACACAAATAATGAGGATTGATGATAGGGGAAATCTTTTTTTGTGATCATTTTATTGGGTGCTCTCATAACAATCTATGCATCAATTGTATCCATCATGTTTGTGCATATGTTGCCAACAAGCTCTACTTGACTCCTTGGTATCAGCTCCTCTTTTTTCCCTCCTTCTCCAACCCTCTTACCCTTGTGAACCCTTGATAGATTATAAATTGTTGTTATTTTTTCATTTCTTATACTGCTTACACTCTCCCTTCACCCTCATTTCTGTTGTTCATTTCCTGTGTGTATATACATTGATCATTTAGATTTGCTCCCACTTTCTCCCCTTCATCCCCCCACCTTCCCCCTATCCTCTTGGCATTGCTACTCTCATTACTGTTCCTGAGGGGTTTATCTATTCTGGATTCTCTGTGTTGGGAGCTCCTATATGTACCAATATACATGCTCCAGTCTACCAGAATTTATAAGGTGGAACTGGGTCATCATAATGTAGTGGAGGAAGCTCTAAAAAACTAGAGGAATGGTGTGTTTTCATAGTGCTAATATACTATATCCTGATCGACTCATTGCTTCCTGTGACTCTTCTGTGAGAGGATGTCCAATTGTCTACAGATAGACTTTGGTTCTCCACTTCAACCAACTGTATTTGCATCAATATGATTATTTGTTTTGGATCATCTGAAGTCTGATACCTGATCACACTGACAAATTGTGATCACACAGACTGGTGTGCTTTTTCCATATAGGCTTTGTGGCTTCCCTGCTAGATGGCCATTTGTTTAACTTTAAGCCTTTAAACAATCCCAGATGCTATATCTTTTGATACCTGGTCACCATTAGCTTTCTTCACCACACTTGTTTATGCACCGATTTTGCCTTCAGCAATCATGTTGACCTCATGAGCAGCACAGAATGACAGGGCAAATCTTTAATAATATTAATTCACAATAACAGAACCATGCCTAGTAGATAACTAAATATCATAATACATCAAAGAAGACATTAAAATAGTAAGTATATGGTAGGTCCAGGCCAATTTATTGAAGCACCCTCCCAGGCAAAGGATTCAAAACAAAGTCCAATACCTACCATTTCTATGTCCTTGGGCTAGTAGTCATTTGCTTCTCACTTTAGGCAGGCACAGTTAAATAAATGCAATAGCTTATCACTTGACCTCATTTTTAATTAAAAATCATTTTACTGGGGGATCATACATTGTTTTTCACAATACATAAATAAACGTACTGTGCCAAGCACCTTCACATGTCCACTGCTGTTATCATTCTCCAAACATCCGCCTTTCTCCTTGAGCCCTAGATATCAGCTTTCCATCCTTTCCCCTCTTCTCCTGCTCTCCCTTCCCCACCAACCCTCAATACTTTATACATTATTATTGTTCTGTCATATCTTACACTGCCCAACCTCTCCCCCAACCCACTCCTTTGATGTCCGCCCTTCAAATAGGAGCTTATATGTATATCTTTGCAGTTGGTTCTCTCTACCCCACCTTCTCTTCACCCTTCCAGTAGCTCCAGTCTCACCACTGGCCCGAAGGAGCTCATCTGCCTTGGTTTCCCCATACCTCCAGTTCCCCTCTCTACCAGTTTACCTTCTCCAGTCCATCTGGATTTGTAAGGTAGAGTTGGGACCATGATAGTTGGGGGGAGGAAGCCTTCAGGAACTAGAGGAGAGTTGTATGCATCATCACTGCCCAGCTGCACTTTGATTGCACTTGACCTCCTTTTTGACAAACTTCAAAGCTTTCAGTTTCAGTTAAAAAAACGAAAAAAGTGAAGATGCACCATGTGTACCTCTTAGTGAATCCCCTCTGACTATGGACAGGGATGTGAATTGTCTTGCTAATGTGCAGAAAACATGGGAAAGTGGATGGTTTCAGAGGCAGTTAGGTTAAAATTTAGCATTCTATCCTTTGATCTCCCTTATGATTCATTTAATTTTCATCTAGCTTTTAATATTTTCTACTTTTTTTCATTTGAAGATTTTCATCTGTTTTACTTTGTGGTGTTTTCTTTTTTTGTTTTTAAATGGTTTTCTGGAATGCTATATGAAATCCAGGATATTTAAATCTTTAGAGGTAGTAACTGGAATAATGGTGCCTTGAGGATGAAGCAGAGGAGGTGGTGGTGGGGAAAAGGGAGCTAATAACAATGAGTACAATAATGAAGAAAATGTTCTAAAACTGATTGTGCTCATAGTACAACTCTTCTTGATGTGATTCAACTATTGAGTTGTATGATATGTGAATTATATGCTAATAAAGCAGTTGAAGAAAAAAGGAAAGAACATATGAGAGAGAAAATATTTACTATAAAGTTGAGAAAAACACAGAATTGGTGCTAGTCTAAGGTCTCTCAGTGGCATAAATAGATTCCAAATATTAACATAAGGTTTGGAAATCTGAACCCTCCCAAAATTTCTGTGGGAGAATGTCTTGAAGATCTGCTTCTATAAATATTTCAGCCAAGGAAACTCGATGGAGCAAGTTTATTTTGACATATATTGGGCTACTATGATTTGGAACTGACTTTACGATCTATTTGGTTTAGGATACTACTCTAGTAGGAAGAACTCTTTATGCTTTTTATCACATATATAAGATTATAGGACCTAAAAGACTAGCACCAGAAAGAAGGCAAATTCAAGAACTTAGGGTATGGAGAGAGGTCTTTCCGCTTCTGGAGACCCTGAGAATGGTGCCTTTGGATGAGGCTCACATCAAGAAGCCACTTACATACTCATTGACATATTCTCAGTTTTGGTCTCAATCCCAGACTTGAGTGAAGGTCATGGATCTCAGGCCATATGATGAAAATCTGATGATTTAAGTTGTTTGTGGACATTTTAAGGGCCAGTAGGATTTGAATATCATGAACTCCTTTTTGTGTCCAAGTGCTCTCACCATCAGACCGATGGAACTCTCATGTTGTCTTCATCTTATATAATTCCTGGCAGCGCAAATAGCAAACATATTCAGATGTCAGATTCTAGGAGGAAGACTACCCAGAGACACCTGCACGCCTGGAGAGCTACTTCCAAGTGAAAGGCCTTGTGATCTACTTGTAAAAAACCAGCCATTAAAAAATACTGTACAGTAAATTTATGTTGACATATGTAATAACACCATAAGCCAGAATTCACTCAAAACCAACTGGGATGACGCCCTGCCCTCATGGTCTATTACTCCACCACTTGGATGCTGATTAGTCCAATTATAGTGACTTGCATATTGCTCTGTTGCTGGAAGCTATGCCATTCTTATTTCAAAAACCATCAGTGTCACCCGCAATGAACAGGTTTCAGTAGAACTTCCAAATTAAGAACAGATTGGGAAGAAGAAATAGCCTATCAGCATCTGAGAGGTAGTCAGAAAAATTTGTGAACATCTGACAAACATTTTCAGATATGGTGGTGGAAGATGAGTCCCTCAGGTTGGGGGACACTCAAAATAAAATTAGGCAAGAGTTGCCTTCTCAATCTACAGCTGTTGTTAATGATATGCATGGGAAAAAGTTTTGGGGAACCTTCTTTTGTGATGGGACACAAATTAAAATGTGAGTCTCCCCCAAAAGTCCAGTGCTCTTCACCACTCTGGAAAATAGCACCGGGCTCCTCTAAAACAACACACAAAGAACAACCAACCCCAAAAACCTCACTGAAAAAAAAAACAACTACAGAAGAAGCAAAAGGGAATATTGAAAGAAGTTTTGTGAACCTAATATTATGCATAGAAGAAACAGATGTTGATATGCCACACAAAGAAATATTCGTAATAGGGTACTAGGGAAGCAATATAGACAATGATGAAATGATAGAGAAGATAAAAGACATGCAACAAAGGTAAATACAAGAAATAAAGGACAAGATAATAAAAGAAGGCAGAAAATTCAGAGACTTTGACAGCAGACTTGAGAAGGCAAAGAATCATACCAGTGACCTAAACAGGGGTCTTTAAATTCTTGAGCCTGACAAGCCAATCCTATCTCTCATAACAACTTTGAAATCACTCAAGAGCCTTAAATGTGTTTTTCCAAACAAATGAAATCACTGTGATCTGAAATAATGACCTTCAAATGTTTCAATGTTTCTTCAGAGCAGCACATTCACACTGAAAGAGCCGCATGTCTCACGAGCTGCAGTTTGCCAACCACTGACCCAGTAGATAACTAGGCAGACTTCCACAAACAGTAAAGGCAATCAAGTAAGATAATTCAAGAAGCTAAAGAAAACTTGATAGTTATGTCTGATGCTATGAAGCGGTACAACATTAGAATAGTTGGACTACTGGAACAAGGTACAATGAAGAAGTCAATGGCAAAAATAGTGAGAGACTTCTTAGATGAAAACTTCCTCAGCTTAATTAATAAAAACCAGGCAACCATTCAGAGGGTTAAAAGAACATTAGCAAGAATAAGTCACCAAAGCATATAATAATTAAAGTATCCAACTTTGAGAAAAGGAAGAAAATTATAAGAGCAGCTAGGGAAAAAGAAGTTGTCACCTATAAAGGCACTGAAATAGGAATATGCTTAGACTTATCAGTGGACACTATGATGAAAAGAGTGGAGTGCATATTTCAAAATTTGAAGGAAAATAATGCAAATGCAGGAATACTTTATCCAGCCAAATTATCTATCAAACTATATGAAGTAAGAGTCTTCCCAGACAGGAAAAGCTCAAAGAATATGGTAAAAGAAACCCAGCTCTACAAAAGATCATTGCTGACCCAGAATAACACTCACTGCACACCAATAAGAAATATCCACATAAAGCAATTCCACCTAGGGGATGAAAAAGAGAAAACAGCCACCAAGATAGGATGGGCTCAATAGTGGAAAGAAGGTAAAAATCAGCCACAATCATACACATACACAATGCACTGATAAGAAAGCAAGGTAGGAAAACACAGCACAAAAGGTGCAAGATGACTTCATAGCATCCATGGATGGATATAATAATCCTGGATATCAATGCATGGAACTCAGGTATTAAAAGGAAGAGGCTGTCAGACTGAGTTAGAAAACACAACCTATCCATCTGCTACCTACAGAAGACACATCTCGATAATGCAGACAAAAATGGATTGAGGATCAAAGGCTGGAGAAAAGTATACCAAGCAAATTGCAATATATAAAAATCCTAATTGTAGACAAAAATGATCTCAAGGTGCAAGCAATTACAAGAGATAAGGAGGGGACACAATATAATGCTCAAAGGAACAAAAGACCAAGAACCTGTGAGCATAGTAAATATATACATACAAAACAAAAGACCCAAGAAATTCATCAATTAAATGCTTCAAAAGATGGAGAAAAAATCATAAGTTCAACAATTATAATAGGTGACTTTAATACACAACTCTCTGAGAAAAATAGGTAATAACTTTAACATGGAGGCTAGACATCACAATTAGACAACTTAACATGATAGATATTTTCAGAGACCACCACCGAAGTATAAAAAATTCACATTCTTTTCAAGCCCATATGACACATACTTAAAGATAGACCACATGCAGGAACAGGTCAAATCTGTGTAAATTGAAGCACACAGACATACAGACTTCGCTGTCCCATCATTATGCCATAAGGTTGGAAGTCAGCAAAAGGATGAAGAAGAACACAAGGGCAAGCAAAAGGAGGATGTACTGGTTCAGATCAGTGATGAAATTAGAAAGCTACCAGAAACCAATGAGAATAAGAATATGACATGCAGTTTGATAGCAATACATGCACACATGCACACTTATGATTGACATGCTGACACAAAACTTACAACAATTAAAGCAGAATCAATAGGACAATCCTACTAATAGCAAAAGAAAAGAAATAATAGATACCAGAGCTGAGATGATGGAAAACAAAGTATAGTTCAGCTAAAAGTTGGTTCTTTGAAAGGATTAACAGAATTGACAGACCACTGGCAAACCTAACCAAAGAAAGGAAGGAACAAACTTCATTAGCTAGGATGAGGGAGGAATGAAACAGGAGACATCATAATAGAACCTCACAAAATCAAAAAGGTAGTTACACAGTATCACGAAGGCCTGTGCCCAATGAATTTCATAACTTGGAAGACATGGGAAAGTATTTGGAAAAACAATCCCTCCCTAGGCTATCCCATATGGGCATTAAGAATCTCAACAGATCCATACCAATAGAGGAAATAGACAATGTTATGAAGGGATTACCAACAAAAAAATCTCCTGGGCCAGATGATATCACAGGAGAATTCTACCAACCATTCTGAGAAGAACTAACACCAATCCTACACAAACTCTTCCAGAATTTAGAAAAAGATGGCAAACTCCCACACTCTTTCTATGAAACTAATATAAATCTGATACCTAAATCAGGCAAAGATTCCACAAGAATAGAGAACTATAGACCAATATTCCTAATGAACATTGAAGCAAAATTTTAAACAAAATACTGGCTAGTAGAATACAAAAGTATATAAAAAGCAATTCACTATGACCAAGTGGGATTCATACCAGGGATGTAGGATATTTCAACATATGAAAGACCATTATTATTATTCATCACATTGACATGAAAATTATAAGATAAGAATGGAAGGAAAATTCCTCAAGATAATACAAGCTATATATGAATAACCAACAGTCAATGTGATTAATGGAGAAGAGACTAAAACAATCCAACTGAAGAAGGGTACCAGACAAGGATGCCCCTGGCCTCCACTCTTATTTAACATCTTAGTGGAGGTTCTTGTTAACAATATAAGTTAAAGAAAAGACATCAAATGTATTTTCCTGAGGAAGGGAAAGGTGAAGCTATGATTATTCATAGATGATAAGATTTTATAGACAGCAAATCTCGAAAACTCCACAAGGGGAGTGCTGGAAGTGATAGAGGAATATGACAGAATGGCAAGATACAATAATAACAAACAGAAGTCTAACGCATACCTCGCACAAGTCCCATGGAAGGAGGAGTCAAAAAGGTAGTACCCTTCATAAGAGCCAAGCACAAATTGAAATATCTAGAGATATACCTGACTGAAAAGCCAAGAGATTTCTTTGAGGAAAGCTACAGAACATTATAACACACCAAGTGACTTAAACAAATGGAAGAATATCCTATGCTCTTGGATCAGTTCTGCCTAAGGAACAATATAAATTTAATGCCATCCTGGTACAAATACCATCATCTTTGGTCAAATAATTGGAAAAACTTTACCAATTTCATATGGAGAAGAAAAATGTCCCAAATTATCAGAGAACTCCTTGGAAAGATATCCAAAATGGGAGGGCTTACTTACTCAACTTTAGCACCTATTACATAGCCTCAGGGGTCACAACAGTGTCGCATTGGTATAATGACAAATACTCAGACCAATGGGAAAGATCTGAAAACCCTGAAATAAAATCATCAGCATACAGACAAGTGACCTTTGATAATGCCACCAAAATATCAAATGGGAAGTAGATACCCTCTTCAACAGGTGGTGCTGGAAAAAAATGTATATCTACCTTTAGAAAACTGAAGCAAGACCCTTACCTCATTCAATACACAAAAGCAAACTCAAGGTAGGTCACAGATCTTGAGTTAAACCCCCAAACTATTAGTGTCAACCTGAGAAAATTGGCACAGGGTATACATAGGCTATTGGAAATAGGGAAGGACCCAAATACAAATGAGTCAAAAACTGACAAGTGGGAAATACTGAAGGTAAAACATCTGTGTACATTGAAAGAATTCCCTAAGAGAGTAATAAAAGAACCCAAGGACTTGAAAAACCACTTTAGCAATGATACATCAGACTAAGGCCTTAATGTTAAAATCTCTAATACTCTGCTAAATTGCAATAAGAAAAAAACTAATTGCCCACAGAGGAGGTGGACAAAGGACCTGAACAGAAATTTCACAAGGGCAGAAATCTGAATGACTGATAAACATATAAGAAAATGTTCCAGATCATTAGCTATAAGAAAAATGTAGGGCTGAACCCCGGTGGCGTAGTGGTTGAGTGCAGGGCTGTGGCCCACTGGCTTGGTGGTTCAAATCCAGCAGCAGCTCTCAGGAGCAAGGCTAGGTAGCTCCCACGACCACCAGAGGGCAGTGATCCTCTCCCCCCCAAAAAGGGAAATGTGAATGAACAACTATGTGATACCACTTACTATCCTCAAAGATAGTCCAAGTCAAAGAATCAGAAAGTAACTAACAAGTGTTGGAAGTGCTGGTGGAGTTGTAGGTATGTACAGCCATTATGGAAATTGATTTGGATATATCTAAAACAGATGGAAATCAAGCTACCATATGATCTAGCAATAACCCACTGGGCATATATCTAGAAGAGGCAAGAAACAAATTACAGCCAGATATCTGTATTCCAAAGTTCATTGTACAATTCACACTCACAAGGAGTTGGAAACAACTCATATTTCCATCAATGGATGAATGGATTAAAAATCTGTGCTTCATACATACAATGCAGTACTATGTACCCCTAAAAAGCAGAGATGAATGCATGAAGCACATAGTTGCTTGGGAAGAATTGAAGGAAATTATGCTAGCAAAGTAGCCAAGCACAAAAGGACAAGTATATCATGAGTTCATTGAGGTACACTTAAAAAATGCAAAAGAGGCATAAGGGAAAAGTGACTATATATATGAATATTTCTGGGGCAAGGTACTATGGTAGGGGCCCGATCCGCTCCCAGGATACTTATGGCAGCCAAGTAAAAAGGAGGGGAAAGAAAGAAAGAAAGTGAAAAGGCATGGATAGTGGAGGAGCAGGGTAATACCCCACTCAAGAAGCAGGTATTGTTTATTTATCAGCAGGAGAAGGATAGAGGGAGATTTCAACCAGTGTGTCAAGGCATGAATACAACATATCAGCATGAAGCAGGGGCCAACAGAGATGTCTGCTGGGTTGGCCCCAATCCCAACTATGTGGACACCCTTCACCCCCAACCCCACCCAAGAAATATGCACTTCATAGGACAGCACTGAAGCTGTAGTTCAGGGGGAGGGGTGCATCTGATCAGAGCACACAGGAGTAAACAAAGAGGGAAGGAGAGAGAATGGAGCACATTCTGGCCAACCAACCCCACAGGGCGATAGCCTGCTCAGAGCAGCAAAAGCACAGAGAAGATGTTAAGGACCAACCCTCAGGAGTCACAGTGTGGGAACTGTGGCCAATTTGAACCCACTACACGGTGGGTGAGTGTTGGGGGGGGGGGAGGGTACTAAGAGCATGCAAAAGAGCAGCAAAGGGAGAAAAGCAATGAAGACCCTATGGAATACCAAAAAATAGACTTTGGGACCAGGGTGTGACACCCCAACAGACTCATCCAAAAAACACTCCTGAAAGTCAACAATTTATAGATTTTTCTGTTGTCTTTGTCTTTGCTTTTGTTTTCCTTTGGTGTTTTTCTCTGTCTTGCTTTTGTGCTTATCATTCTCTCTGCATGTCTATGTGAATAAGATAGGCAGGATAAACAATCCAGAAGAGAAAACAGTGGGACTGATGGTTGTGGGGGGACAGAGGAGAGGGGGAGGTGAGGAAGAGGAAGGGGAGTGTCAACAAACCCAGGGAAGGGGACAACAAGTAATAATCTAAAATCAATGGCAAGGAGCGCATAGGATGCCTGGTGGGGCTTGATCAAGGGCAATGTAGCTGAGAGGAAATACTGAAACCCGAGTTAAGTCTGAACATGATAGTGGGACAAGAGGTCAAAGAAAATAGAGGAGAGAACTAGGAGGCAAAGGACATTTATAGAGGTCTAAACACAGGTTTGTACATATGTAAGTGTATTTTTATATAATGATAGAAAAATATATTTATATACATATATTTATATGTTAAGCATGAAAGCAGTGGACAGACATTGAGCCCCTATTCAAGTACTCTCTCAATGTAAGAACATTTTGTTCTACTAACCTGGCATTTTGTGATGAGCAGTTTCCCAACATGATTGTTGAAGACAAAATGGATGCATAAGAAAATGTGGTGAAGAAAACTGATGGTACCCGGTTATCAAAAGATATAGCATCTAGGATCTTAAAGGTTTGAAAATAAACAAGCTGAGAAACAACAAAGTCCACATGGAAGAAGCACACCAGCTTGTGTGATCATGAGGTGGCCATAGGATAAGGTATCAGGCATCAAAGACCCAGAACAAAAAATCATATCAATATGAATGAGGGGAAGTGCAGACTCAAAGCCCATCTGTAGAAAATTGGACACCACCTTACAGAAAGGTCACAAGGAAGAGAAAAGATGGTCAGGGTGCAGTATAGTACAGAGACATACAATTTTTTTCTAGTTCTTTAATGCGTCTTCACCCCCACTGTCATGAACCCAATTCTACCTTATGTATCCAGCTAGATATGCGCTCACAATACAGGGAATCCAGAACAGACAAACCCCTCAGAACCAATATTGAGAGTAGCAATACCAGGAGAGTAAGAGAAGATAGGTGGAGAAAGAGGAAATGGAAAATAATGATCTATATCTAACCCAGACAATAGAAAAATAGGTATAGAAAAACAACAGTCAATGTAAGACATGAAGAATATGTAAATTATCAAGGGATCATGAGGGAGGAAGGGAAATAGGAGGAACTAATACCAAGGAATGAAGTAGAATAAAGATGTTTTGAAAATGATGATGCAGCATATGTACAAAGGTGCTTAACACAATGGATGAATGTATGGAATGTGATAAGAGCTTTAGGCGCCCCAAATAAAATGATTAAAAAATAATCTGAATATATACTGTGCCAAGTACGAAAATTGGAATGTAGGAAAATTTAAAGTCATCAGAAATGAAATAGAACACATAAAGACTGATTTCTTAGGCATCAGTGATCTGAGATGAACTGGCAATTTTAGCCAGAGAATTGTATAATTTACAGTGCTGGAAATAACAAATTCAAGAGGAATGTCATGTTCAAAATAAATAAAATTTCCAGAAGCACAGTGCTGTCTAAAATAGGATGTTTTTATACATCTCTAAGGAAGGCCAGCTAATGTAACTCTTGTCCAAATTTATGCACCAAACACTAACCCTAGTGATGAAAAAATTGAAGAGTTCTACCAACTTTTAGTCTACAATCATGAAACATGCAGTCAAGTGACGTTAATTATTATTGACAATTGGAATTCAAAAGTTGAGAATAAGGAGGAAAGACCAATACTTGGAAAATATGGCTATAAATGATATAAATGGCTAAAAATGATATAAATGAAGCAGGAGATCACTTGATAGAATTTTGCAAGACTAATGGCTTCCTCATTTCAAGTACCCTTTTTCAACAATACAAACAGCACCTGTGCACACAGACTTTGCCAGGTGGAATATCCACGCCTAGTGTCTGACCCTGGACCAGACCATCCATTGCTCATATCTTTAGGCAAAAATTGTAGAAAATAAAAACAAGTCCACAAAGCCAAAATATGACTGTAACTATCTCACCACAATTTCAAGAATAGCTCAAGGACTGTTTTGACAAAGTGAACACTAATGACAGAAGACCTGATGAATTATGGGATGATATCAGGAGCATCATACATAAAGAAAGCAAAAGGTCATTGAAAAGTCAGGAAGGTGTGGTGGGGAGGGATGGCGGGAGGATAAAAAAAAAGAAAAGAAAAGTCAGGAAAGAGAGAAAAATGATCAAAGTGAAGAGACTGAAACTTGCTCGTCAATGTAAGGTAACTAAAACAAGTGGAATAAATGTGGGAGTAAAAGAGATGAACTGAAAATTTCAAAAAGCAACTAGAGAAGACAAAGTAAAAAAGGACTATTAAATGTGCAAAGACCTAGTATTGGAAAACTCAAAAGGAAGACTTGTTTGGCATTTCTCAAACTGAAGAAAAAATTCAAGCCTCGAGTTGCAGAGTTCTGTGGACAAAATATTGAATAGTACAGGAAAAACTCCAAGAGTTTATAGAATAGTTATTGAAATGTTTCAAATATTTGCTCTCTTGAGTGGAACAAATATAAGGAGTCTGGCGGCAAAGTGCAGTAAGTATTGAGCTGCTGATTGCAAGGTCAGGCCCTCAAACCCATCAGCAGCTTCTTGAGAGAAAGATGAGATTGCTTACTCTTGTAAAGATATGTGCTGGATAATAAAGCAAACCAAACTTACTACCGCTGAGTAGATTCCAAGTCACCCGATGATGACCACAGGACAAAGTGAAACTGCCCTTTGGGTTTCTTAGATGTTCAATTTAAAACTCTTTACAGCTCAATTTCTATTCCCACGTCTGCCTTTAAGTTGAATTTGTGCAAAAGCTAGAATATTTAGGATAGAGTGCATATCTAGAAATTGTTCCTCTCCATTGATTGCCTGTATATAATATGGTTGTTATTCAGTGTCCAATTTCATGCATTGTATTGTGAACATTAAGCCATACTTATGCTTCTCCTGCCTTTCTAATAGTCTATTTTATTTCCACTTCCTCACAGTCTCCTGTTTGCAGTTCTTTTCAGAGGAATTAAATAGAACTGAACAGAAATGTTTACAAGCAGCAACATGAACCTTTTCTCATTTGAGCCATAAATAAAAGGAGGCAATATATTTGTATTTACTTTTAATTTATTTCCCCACTCCCTGTCACTGTCGCACTTACCTTTGGTGCTCATTGAAATGGCAGCAGTAAAAGATTTGGAAACTCATTAATTTTAAGTCATATGGTAAGTCATCTTTAGTAAGAACTGTAAAATATATTGGTTGACTGGAGGAATAGATCCTTAAAATTTTTTTCATTATGGAATGATATAATATCTGCATTAACTCCCAATAAAATAGTTTTGGGAAAAATTTTCATTATGAACTGTGAACATCGCATTTATTAGTGTTTATCTTGGTTCTGATTTCTAAAATGTGGTGTTTAGGATAAAAGAAACATAAATTATATTTGTCTATACTTTTTTTCTTTCAAATCGTTTTATTGGGACCTCATCCAGACATCATAGCATTCAAAAGTTCCGTCATATAAAAACAATGTTGTACCATCGCTACCACAATGACTTTCAAAACATTTTCTTCCTGTTTTTACTCCTTGATATTAGCTCCCGTTACCTCTTTATCTGCCCTGCTGTAACCCCCAGAAACCCATATTCTGGTTATTGTCTCTGTAAATTCATACATCAAGGATTTCATACACCAAAAAACATAGAAAAATATATAACAAAGATTCAGGAAGAGTACCCAAAATGACAAAATACAACAAAGATAACCCCTCATATGAAAAAAACCTACAGAAAATATTACAACCTGAATCAAGAACAGAGTGTATCCAAAAGGCAGATTGCATGACAAGGTTTTAACTACTAATCAAATTGATCATTATAATCTACAATAGTCATCTCTCCAATATTTTCTCTCTGATAGCCAGGTTATTACTATCCCTCAATTATGGTTCGAGGGAAATCACCAGATGCTAAATCCCAGTGTAGATCTTACAAATGAACGTTGGGCCTCCATTGTCATCCATAGGTTTTTGTACACTAGGATCTCACAATTCAAGCTTCAATACTATTCTCTCATTCAAATTTGGATTATGTAATTCATAATCCATGCATCATAGTTGTTGGTGTGTTTCTTCCACGTGGGCTTAGAAGGCTCACTTAGATGACTGATTGCTTAAAAACAAACCTTTAAGACTCCAGGAAATATTCTTTCTGATATATGGGCACCATCTAATTTTTTTAACCACACTTTGCTATAACATGCATATCTTCTGTGTTTCCTTCATGAGGGTGAGTATCGAGCAAGGTCATGTCCTAAGAAATAATTTAGATTTAAGCTAGGATAAAGTGCAAGCTAAAAATCTATTTATCAATCTATTTCTATCTCCTTCTGGTTCATCTTAGAGATATATTTGTTATTTTATAGTAGAGAATCTTAAGATAATCCTCCTGGAATATAAGACCTTCTGTCTATAGTGTCATTGATTTAGTCCATGGTAATAATTTTACAACCTTTTTTGAGATAGAGAGATTGCATGAGTGTAGGCTAACTACAAATTGTAGTACCTGAATTATTCACTTGTCTAGAATAAATCATTATATGTGACTGGACACGATTTACACAAACAATGGGAGTTGGTAGTCAGACAAAACTTACAATAATATTCAAAGACAATGTCAGACACAAGTACACTGGAATAATACGGATCTTAATATAGCAAGTGGGACATTGAAGTAAGTAAGTGCTGGTTTGCCTACCAACTATTCAATACTATTGGTTTTGAACTCTTGATCTCTGCTTTTTCACAAGCCTTATACTTTCAATCTTAAGTACTCTTAAGTTCACTTAGTGGAGTTTTCACATCAGATCCCTCGGGTATGACCTTTGGAGTATGTTATGCACCTTCAAGATGCAAGGTTCAATGTTTCAGTGTTCTAGGACACATGGCCTGAGTCCCCCAGAGGATGCACAGAAACTTGGACACTGCAGACTATTAGGAACACAGTGCTGGGCATAATCCCTACTTAGTATTGCTAGTCATATTTTCTCTGCTAGGAAGCTGGTTCTTCCTTTTTTGCTACCAACAGGCATGCACTTGTCTTCTCAGATGTGCATGCTATGCATCCCCTTACCCCCAGGCCCCAGAACTGATGACTTTATTTTCCATCAGTATCTCTTATCACTCTGGTAGAAATGTCTGCCAGTCTGGGGTAGGCCTCATCACACCTTATCATGGCAGTCACTAAGTGGTCATCCTCCCCTCCATCTCTCTTGAAAATCTGATCCCAGCTGATGTGAGGATTCCTCCATCAAAGGGGTCTTCAAGACACACACACATAGAGAGAATGGTGCCTGCACACCAGTCAGGCTCTCTGCTGAGCTGCCTGGCTGACTAGGCCATTAGACAGGATGACCTGAAAACCTGAGCCTCTACTGGTGATTGTTCCCACAACTGTGGACTCATAAAATACCTGTCCTTTTATGGCTGACTAACTTCACTTACCATAAAAATTTTCAGATCATTTCATGTCATGAGGTGTTCCATCACACCGTGTTATGGCTATGTAGAATTCCATTGCTTGTATATATCAAAGGTTTGAGTACTTTTTTTTTTACCCATTCTCTATTGATGGAAATTTGCACTGTTTCCAATTTCTTGCTATTGTGAACTGTGCTGCAATGAATGTGGAGAGCACACATCTGTTTGTGATTTGTCTCTTATTTCTTTGGGAAATATGTGTAAGAGTTCAAATCTCTCCAATTTCTCTCTAGCATTTATTGTCCTCTGTCTCGTTTTGTTTTAAGTGAGGCTATGGTTGTGGGTGTCAGTTGGTTTCTCATTGCTTGTTTGACTTGCATTTCCCAGATGGATAGTTAATGAGAGCATTTCCTTGTGTTTGCTATCCACAGGGGTGTCATTTTTGGTAAACTGTCTAGTCGGTCTTTTGTCCAACTTTTAAGAGGGTTATTTGTTTTTATGTCTTGCTATGAGGTTAGATTATAGTAATTAGTCCTTTGTTATATCTTTGTCAAATATCTCCTCTCAATCTATATACTCTCACTTTATCATTTTGAGAAAATATTTTGATGTACACTGTTTTATTTTAAATAGGCACTCACACCCTCCTATAACTTCCCTCTTTAAAAAATCATTTTACTGGGGTCTCATACAACTCTTATCACATCCATTGTGTCAAGCACATTTGTACAATTGTTGCCCTCATCATTCTTAAATCATTTACTTTCAATTTGAGCTCCTAGTATAAGCTCCTCATTTTTTGCCTCCCTCCCCATGCTCCCTCCCTCCTTATCCCCTGATAATTTATAAATCATTGTTTTTCCATGTCTTACACTTACCCATGTCTTCCCTCAACCACTTTTCTGTTGACCATTCCCCAGGGAGGAGGTTTTGTGTAGATCCTTGTAATCAGTTTTCCCTTTCTACCCCACTTACTTTCCTGGTATTGCTACTCTTACCACTGGTCCTGAAGGATTCATCTGTCCTGGATTCCCTGTATTTTGAGTTCCTATATGTACTAGTGTATATCCTCCAGTCTAGCCAGGTTTGTAGGTTAGAAAGGGACCATGATAGTGGAGAGAAGGAAGCATTTAAGAAAGAACTCGAGTAAAGTTGTATGTTTCATCATTGCTAAACTGCACCCTGACTGGCCCATCTCCTCCACATTACCCTTCTGTAAGGGGATGTCCAGTTGTCTATAGATGGGCATTGGGTCCCTACTCTGTACTCCCCCTCATTCACAATGATATGAATTTTTGTTCTTTGATGCCGGATACCTGATCCCTTTGACACCTTATGTTCACACAGGCTGGTTTGCTTCTTCCATATGGGATTCTTTTGCTTCTAAGCTAGCAGGCTGCTTGTTTACCATCAAGTCTTTAAACCCCAGATGCTATATCTTTTTATAGCAAGGCACCATAGCTTTCTTCATCACATTTGCTTATGTACCCTTGTATCTTCAGTGATTGGATCATGAAAGAGAGCATCATGAAAGGCATGGAATTAATTAAATCATGGAATTGATACTTTGTTTAATAGAACAAAGTACTCTTGCATTGCGGGAGTACTTGAGTGGAGACCCAATGTCCATCTGGTACCTTAATACTAAACCTATAAATATATGCACATAGATCTATTTCACCACCATCATATATAAGTACATACCTGTATTTAAGCCTCTATAATTGCCCTTTACTTTCTAGATCTTTCCTCTGTTTCCTTTTACTTTCCTCTTGTCCCACTATCATACTCAACCTTCATTTAGGGTTCAGCATTTCCTCTTGGTTGCATAGTCCTTGATCAAGCAGTACCAGGCCTCTTGCATCTTTCTTGCCACTGATTTTGGACCACTCGTTGTTCCATTATGCCTGGGTTGGTTAACACCACTTCCTTTTCCCCACCCCCCCCTTCTTCAATGCCCTTCTGGAACCATCAGTCCTGCTGTTTTCTCCTCCAGATTGTTTATTCCACCTATCTTATCTAGATAGAGCTGCAGAGGAAATAATATGCAGAAAAGACAGAGTAAAACAAAGCAACAAAAGAAAACAAGGCTACCATATGCAGCCCTGAAGTTGGTCTTGCCCCTGCCATACTACTTGGGCCTCCCCCCAGCAATTTCTGTGTACAGTAGCTTTTCCCCTATGCTCCTTTGGCATCTTTTTTTTTCAAAGCTTACTTCAGTGGAGTCAACCGAGGGGGGTGGGGCGGCAAAGATAGAGATGTGCAGAGGGGAATTGGAGTACTAACTCACCCAAGGGGAGCATATTGCTTCTATCTTCACAGAGAAAGAGGGACCAAATGTAAACCCCTTGTTCCAGGATGTGAATGCAGCATGATGGCATGGAGCAGGGAGCCAGTGAAGGGCACTGAGGGCCCCGCCCCAAACCCGTGCCCCCAGAGGAGTTTTCTTTGGAGGACAGCACTGAAGCTACATCTCAGGGAGAGGGCCATGTCTGACCAGACCACACCAGAGTAAATGAAGGGGGATAAAGAGAGAGTGGAATGCATCCTGGCCCATTGAGCTATGAGGACAATATCCCAACTCAGAACAGCCAATGCACAGAAAGGACCATTTGGCCAGCCCCACTATGAAACATGGTGTCCCTTGCTGACTCAAGGGCCTATCGGGACAACAATGGAGAAAGCAGGGTTGGGAGTGTACCCTGTCTGATCCCACCACACCAAGGCAAAACACTCAGGGTGTGCAGCAGAGCAGAGCAACAGGGGGAGCAGAGCATGGAATTCCTGAGGGAGTGCCAAGGATATACTTTGGGGTCAGGGTATGGCACCCCACTGGACTCAATCAGCAGACACTCCTGGAAGTCAATGAACATTCTTGAACTATTTACAGGTTTTATTTTGTTAACTATTATTATTTTTTACTTATTTATATATTTTTTCTGGACATTGGGCTTTTTTTGTTGCCATCATTTTGTTTTCTTTGGTTGCTTCATCTTATGATGTCTTGTACATATTATTATCTCTGCAAGTCTAGCTAGATAAGATAGATTGGATGAACAGCTTCATTGCTGTCCTCTGAAGTCAATTCTTTGGAGTGGGGGGAGGGGAAGCTGTCCAAGTAGTTGGGACTGAGACTGTGTTGTTATAAATGAATGAAGATGCAGAGGAGGGAGAAGCACACAGAATGAATCTGTAAGAAAGCAGAGGGCTACCGCTCACTCAGGCCTGTAGCAAAGAACTAACCTGTGTCCTTTCTTTTTATTCATACTCAAATTTGGGAATATGTGCCTGTTTGCAATTACTTAGACTATTCTAAAATTTGTTAAGTAGCATCCTTGGACAAAATTATCTAAAAAAAAATAAGGTACTGCAAAAATATAATCTACAAAGCAAAGAACAGAGACAAAAAAAACTGCAGTATGACATTCTTTTAATCAAGGATGTCTCCTTGATTGTCCACATGCACCTGTTTGCAGATGATCATGTTGACCTCGAACATGTATGTTGAAGTTTTGATTTGTATCCAAGTTCTAGCCATGCTCCAGCTACAGGGAAAGCCCCTCAGGCCTCTCTATTGGTTCCAGCTGCATGCCAGCATGTTGTCTTCACATCTTGGACCACCAGGTTGACATAACTTCCCGCTCCTTGCTGATTTTGTGTGTGCCAATTTTTTTAAGTGTGACATGGAGTTGTATTTGTTGTTATATACACAGATGCCTTAAGCAAGTGGATTGAAGCTTTTCACATATTAGAAAACAATAGTTAATATTACCAGAGACAAATATTTGGAAGGCAGGGATTGACTTTGACTTTGGAAAGTCTGAGGGTAGAAAGAAACTACTTACTCATACAATTAAGTATCCATTGAGTATCTCAGAGCCGTGGTGGTGTAGTGGTAATGCTTTGTACTGTGATGCACAAGGCCGACAGTTCTAAACCACCAGCCGCTCCACAGGAGAAAGATGGGTACTTTACTCCCTCAGGGAGCCCTTGTGGTGCAGTGGTTATGTGCTGGGCTGTGATCCGTAGACTCAGCAGTTTGAAACCACCAGCAACTGCACAGGAGAAAGACCGGGCTTTGTACACCCAGAGCCCACAGAGGGTGGGGAAGAGTAAGCACTGACTCTGTGACGGTAAGTGTTTAAAGGTGGCAGTCTCAGGAGCTCAAAGGGGGCCGTTCTGTCCTGTTCTGTAGTGTCACTGTGAGTCAGCCTTGATGTAATGACAGTGAGTTTTTGAATTATTGTGTGACTCATACTACCAACCACCTATCTGCCAGTTTGGCTTACTGCGGTGCTATGAATGTTGCTGGAAGCTAGCAGAGTTACTCACTGTGGTCAAGTATGCTTTTTGATGTGGAGAATCTTCATTCCAGTTGGAAACTTGTTAGTTCACATCTAAGCACAATCAAATCATTACAGGCTATCCATAAAGTCAGCAGCAATATGCCCATATTCACAGGCTCAAAGATTGCATCTTCATCAATTGAGTTGGCTTTTGGTCAACTCAATGTAGACCCACCTTACTTAGCCTCACCAGGTGCCCACTGATTGTCTCACCTTTCAAACAGGGTTTGCCTTTCGACCATGGGTCCCATCATAAATTCTCAATAACCCTAATCCCCTTGGGCTAGATCAGTAACTTCAGATTTCTTCTTCTCTAGTTCCTGTGAAACAGGTCCATGGTTTCAGTGGCCAGACTCAACCTATCTTTTTATTGCATTTCTCCATTTCCACTCAACAAGTGGTTCTAGGTGGTCAACTACTAAGCATTTCAGGCTGTCTGCAGGCTCCCTTTAATGTTCCGTCATAGAGAGGAGTTTCTTCATGGCTCCAGATCTTTCCAGCGTCAGGGACAAACCACTAGTTCAAAATTCAAAAGAGCTAATGGGTTTCTTTTTTCCTTTTGCCTGTCAACTGCCTTCTAGGCAAGTCTCTTCAAATGTTCAGAGCATTCAAGACACTGGGTGGGACTTATCTTTTCAGAACCTTCTTTGAAGGCTTGTTCTAACTCATTAATGGCTGAAGACAGTGGGCTAACAAACTCTATTTTTATACTTCCTTATAGTCATTTCTTTCTTTCTTTTTTTTTGGGGGGGGGCATCACTGCTCTCCGGTGGTGGGAGTAGCAGGCCCAGCCCCACTGCTGGAATTGAACCTCCATCCCAGTGGGCCGCAGTCCCGCGCACAACCACTACGCCACTGGGGCTCAGCCCTAGTCATTTCTAACAATAATGATGGTTAGAAAAATCAGTATCATCAACCAGATTCTAAACACATTCTTAAAGTTCAAATTCAATCCTATTTAAACTATTCCACTGATACAAAATAAACCCTTAGGTCTCTGATTGCATCAAGCTAGGTCTGGCCTTCGGTGAGCCATTTTGGCCTGTCAGCTATTTTTTTGTTAAGCAGCATGGTCTCTTAGAAATTCATGGGATAATTTCGTCCTCTTAGCTCAAAAATTACATTTTTCCATTTTAAAAAGGAATAATCAAAGACAACAACCAAGGAAAAGAATAAAAATTTTAACTTCCCATGTTTACCCAGAAAACCATCAAGTTAACAGTGTGGCCTTATCTGACCTCTGGCTATCCAAAGAAGAAAAACTAGCATGAGGCAGAGGTCAAACAAGCATTCATTCTCCATCTTTATGATTTGTTTTCCTAGTACCCCACTCTCAAGGTACCATAATATGCTAGGCTGTGTTGACTATAGAAACAAATCCAAGGACACTCAAATATGTATAAGAAAGACCTTTATAATAAAGAAATTGTATATTAAGAAAACATTCCAGTCCAATCCACATCAAATCTATAAGTGTGAGCTCATAAATCATATACTAGTCCATAAATCACTCTTCAGACTCACACAGCCACATGCAATGATGCAGAATGCAGGAAGACCACAGACTAGTAGGTGAAAAGTCTTGTAGATCCAGTAGTGGTAGAAGCATCTCCAGGGTTTTCAATGGAATTGTAGTGGTTCTTTATGTGGCTTGTCAACAGGAAGAAGCAGAGACAGAGGGTGCCTCACCTCAAGGAAGAAACTGAGGAAATTTCTAGCCTCCATGAGAAAACCATGCCCCCCCCAATGTATCATCATGCTGTGACCTAATTAACAAGCTACACGCCATACCTTTATTTATTTACCAAGTTGACATGTAATTATGTAACTACCACCCCATATAAGTGTCATATTCAGAAAATTTCTTAGGAGAATTACTTTGTAGTTGAATTTCTGGCATGAAAAAGGAAAGAGAGCTGCAAAGTATGGACCTTAGATAAGAGGCTATTGTAAATATTGGGGAAAGCTATTATTTGAGAATCCTTTAGTTTTTTGTCATGGACAGCAGTACTGAACTATTTCACAAAATATACTTAATACAATGATAGCTCACTGAATACTCGAGTGGGTAGGCTATTGGTCTAACATAACATGGCATTTCTCAGATTGCAACAATTTCTGTTCAGTGGTTAATATTCTAGGAGTCCTGATGGTGTAGCCATAACACATCAGGCTGTGATCCTCCTGATTGATAGTTTGAAACCACTAGCACTCTTCAGGAGAAAGATTGAGTTTTCTACTCCTGTAAAGAATTGGTCTTGGAAACCCATGGGGGTCGGCCATGAGTCAGCATGGACTCAATGGCAGTGAGCTCAGTTTTTTGGAACTATTCCAGAAGGAAATTAACCATGGTCATTGCCCACCCATACTTCTGAGATGGTGGAAGCAAAGCAGTTTGCTTTCACCATTCACTCTCATGTTTAGCCTGCTTGACTGGGAACCTTCAGTTTTATGTGTATATGAAAACATGTACAACTGTTTTTTAAAAGGGATGAAGAAATTATCAAGATTTTCTGCCTTTGAAGTAAGCTATCAACATCACTGATAATTTAAATAATAAGTTCTGGCACAGAAAGAGAGAACATATTGTTCTCTGCCCTTGGTTGAAGTTTGAGTCATTCATGCAGGATGATGTCTTGAGAGTTCTAGTGAGTCATGCATTGGAAGAAGAATGTATTTTTCTAAAGCCCTCTGTTTTTACCCACCTCTTTCAGTTGGCATCAGCAGATGCTGGTACTTTACAGATTAGTGATCAAATAGAAAGGTTCTCATTGCCAGACAGGCCTGACACAGTTTCCCTCTAACCCTGATATATTTGACATGAGTATTTTTTTTGCATTAACATTGTGACTTATTTTGTCTGGGTGTTAAAAGAATTGTTTAACAGAATGGATCATTTGAATTTTGTGGCAGCTGAGAGAAATGCTCTTATGTTATAATGAAACTACTGAATAAATGTTCTTTATAGTGATTCATTTCTCATGTGGGAAGATGTCTTTTTATAAGGAATCTTTCTATATTGGACACTTGAGGTTGTTTTACCTTCTATATTTAGGTAAAGTTTTCAGTGAATAATTTGGGAGTGATATTTGTAAGTTATAAACATAGACTTCTCTATAAAAGTGACCAGGGAAATAGAACTATGTACATGTATGTATTTGTTAAGTAGTAAGGCAGCAGACAGACATTGGGCCTCCATTCAAGTACTCCCTCAATATAAGAACACTTTATTCTACTAACTTGGCACTCTGTGACACTCATCTTCCCTGACATGATTGCTGAAGATGAAATGGGTGCTTTAAGCTAATGTGGTGAAAAAAGCTGATGGTGCCCAGCTATCAAGTATATCGCATCTGGGATCTTAAAGGCGGGAAGATAAGTGAGAAGCAGAAAATCCCACATGGAAGCACAGCCTGTGTGATCATGAGGTGTCGAAGGGATCAGGTATCAGGCATCAAAGATCCAACAAGCAATCATATCACTGTCAATGAGAGGGAGGGTGGAGTGGAGACCCAAAGCCTATCTGTAAGCAATTGGACATCCTTTAACGAAAGAGTCACAAAGAAAAAAGCCGGTCAGGATGCAGTATAGCACCAACAAAGCACACAACTTTCCTCTAGTTCTTTAATACTTCCTCCACTCCACACCCAACAGTCTTGACCCCGATTCTACCTTACAAATCCAGCTTGATCAGAGCATGTTTACTGGTAAAGAAGCAAGCTCAAAACACAGGCAATCCAGGACAGAGAAACTCTTCCAGACCAACAAAGAAAGTAGTGATACCAGGAGGGTAAGGGAAAGGTTGTGGGGAGATAGGGGGAACCAGTTACAATGATCAACATATAGCCCTCCTAGGGGGACAGCAGAAAAGTGGGTGAACGGAGACTGTAGTCAGTGTTAGACATGAAATAAATTACAAATTATCAAGGAATCATGGAGGGAGGGAGGGAGGAAAGGACAGAGCGAGAGAGGGGGGATGAGGACCTGATACCAAGGGCACAAGTAGAAAGAAAATATTTTGAACATGATGATTGCAGCATATGTACAAATGTGCTTGACACAATGGGTATATGTATGGATTGTGATAAGAGCTGTAAGAGTCCCCAATATAATGATTACAAAAAATAACCACAGGCTTAAATGTCAGGAACCACTTCAGTTTTATTTCTAATTGGGACAGTGTTTGAATACAACCTTGAGTTAGTTCCTTCATCTTTTGAAACTTAGATTTTAGCTTAAAATTGCCTCTCTCTTTAGGTAAGGCAGAAACAATTTCCATATAGGAAGATGACTCAGTGGATCAGAGAGGTTGTGCAGCGTCTTGTCCTGGATATCTTTAGGGGAGACAAAGATAGTTGTCTGGATAGATTAAAGTGTGGTGCTTGAGGACAGGAAAGGCTGACATTTAGGAATGGAAAAGAAACAGCGTCATTAAGTGCTTATTTGCCAGGGTTTCTCTGAGTCAGATTCCACAGAATGGCAGTGTGTTGAGTTATATTGAGTGCTAGATTTTGGAACCCTTGTGGCTCAGTGTGTTAAGCATTGGGCTGCTAACTTCATGGTTGGTTATTCAAACCCATCAGCTATTCACAAGGGAAATTTGAGGCTGTCTATTTATAGTCTTCGAGATCTAAGGCGCAACTCTCCTCAGTCTCATAGTTGTTATGAATTGTATTAAACTAGACAACAGTGGATGGTGCTAGATACAGAGCCCCTGGATGGTCCATTTGGTTAGGTTGTTGGCTACTAGCCATAGGTTGGTGGTTCAAATTCACCCATAGGTCTTGAAAGAAAGGCCTGGTGATATAAAAAATCATAGCCTTGAAAACTCTGTAGAGCTTAGCGTGGACTTGAGAATGAGTTGGAATCAATTTGACAGTAGCTAATGTGGGTTTCCCCCCTCATATTGTGTATATGTGCTAGATAAAGAAAACAACCTGAATATACTGCCATGAGTCAATTCTGACTCACGGTAATCCCATGTGCTACAGAGTAGAAATGCTGAATAGGGTTTCTTAGCTGTAATCTGCCAACCTATTAGTTAGTAGTTCAGTATTTAATTATTTATGCTACCTAGGAAATAATAGATTAATATACTCCAGGTTTTCCCCATCTATAAAAACTGCAGTCTAGTCTATTTTCTACTCAGAGGCTATATATTTTTTAAAGATCATTTTATTGGAAGCTCTTACACCTCTTATACCAATTCATACATCTCTGTTTCCCTTCCTCCATGGTTTCTGTTGTTTCTCCCCCTGGGTGTGTGTGTGGTTATGTGTTGATCATTGCAGTTGGTTTTCTCTTCCTTCCCTCCTCTCCAGCCTTCTCCCTACCCTCCTGGTATCACTACTCCCATTACTGTTCCTCAGTGGTTTACCGGATTCTGTGTGTTCCATTTGTACCTGTGTACATGCTCTGGTTTAGGTTGCAGTGAAAGGCAGGACTGTGGTCATGATGGGGGGGGGGGGGGGGGGGTGAGGAAGCCTCAAGGAACCAGAAGACTATTGTGTTTCATCAGTGCTATTCTGAGCCCTGATTGACTCATCCCTTTCTGTGACCCTTCTGTGAGGGGGTGTCCCATTTCTTACAGATGGATTTTGAATCTCTGCCACAACTCCTCTTGTTCTTAACAATATAGTTTTTTTTTTTGGGTTTCTTTGTTTTGGGTCTATTATCCAATCCCATTGACACCTTAGGATCACACAGGCTGGTGTGCTTTTTCCATGTAGGCTTGTTGCTTCTCTGCTAGATGGTCACTTGTTTAACCTCAAGTGTTTAAGACCCCAGATGCTATATCTTTTGATAGCAGGGCACTATCATCTTTCTTCACCACATTTGCTTTTGCACCATTTTGTCTTCAGCCATCTTGCTGGGAGGGTAAGCATGATAGAATGTGAGGTTTTCAGAATAGTGTTCTTCCTTTGAGGCAGGGCTTGAGCAGAGACCCAAAGTCTGTCCACCACCTCAATGTATTACTACGCATTGTATTATATATTCACCAATACTTCTATGTTTTTGAATTAATGCATTTACATACATACACGACTATGTTTATAGCTCTATTTGCTAGATCTTTCCTGTTTCCTGTTATCTTTCTCCTATCCCACCATCACGCTCACCTTCTTCTGCCTCTTAGTAATTCCTCTCGGGTGTTGCTCCAACACCTCCAGGATATCGACGCTTTCCTCATTGTTGATTTTAGTTCCCTCGTTGTTCTCTTGGCTGTGTTGTTGTTTGCTCACCACTACCTCCCCCTGTCTCCTCCTCCCCCAAAGTCCATCCAGAACCAACAGTCCCATTGCTTTCTCCTCAAGTTGATTCCCATACCTATCTTAAAAGGTTGGCAGACCAACAATAGGGGAGACCAAACAAAAAGAAAACAAAAGATTGAATAAAAAGAGAAAAAGAAAAAAACCTAGCAAACAAGCAGCACACACAAACATACACACACACACAAACAAAAAAGCAGGTCTGCCCACTGACCTTTATCTCCCCACTGGTCCTGGGGGATTTCTACCTAGAAGGCCCCTTTTACCTAGAAGTCAATTTGGGGGCCTCCTTAGGGGCCTTATGCCTTTGCTTTGCTCCAGTTACTGATCTGTTCTTTGTTTGTCCCACTTTGGGAGGGTTCAGACCAGACTACCTCCCCGTCATGTGTCTTCAGTATTGTCCTCTGACGTGGTATGCTCCAGTGAGGACACATCATGTCTCAACCTGTTATGGCCCAACAGTGCTCTTTGTGCTTTAGCAGCTCAATGCAAGGATGTCACCCTCAGGGCTTGATGTGCCGATTTGGGGTCTAAACCCTCACTCTTTTTTTTGTTGTTGTTCTTAGTTTTCTTCCATTTGAGTGTGTCATGCTGGTTCTTCTTCCCAACCTGTAGACTAGTGTTGTCCTCAGTAGCACATAAGTCTGGGGAGGGGTTAGGTTTGCTCGGATTGGGTTCGTTCCTATAACCCACTCTGTTCACCACTTGCTCCATATTGCCCTCGAAGTTTGGGGTGCCATGGCGGTCTGCATGCACACTCCCAGTTCTTTGGGGACATAACCAATGCTCTCCCCCGGATGGGTTAGTGTGCCGACCCCTCCAGTGCCATCATCTTCCTCTCCCCATCCCTTTTTGCTTCGTCCCCTCCCCCCTTTGTTGGAATCACATGTACACCCTTGGGTTTCCTTTCCCTTTACTTCAACCTGTGTAGTGTGAAATAGGTGGCTTTTCTTCTATGTTTGCTATGCTAATTATGCTTACCTTAGTGGACTCATGATGTGCTTGCCCTTTTGTGATTGGCTAACTTCACTTAGTGTAATCTCCTCCAACTCTTCCCATGATAACATGCTTGTCAGTGATGCATAGTGCTCCATTTTGAGTATGTGCCAGTTTTCTAATCTCATCTATCAATGGAAATTTAGGTTGTTTCCAATTCTTTGCCATTGTGAATTGCATCACAATAAATATTGGAGCACAGATGACTGGTCATGGTCTCTTTCTTACCTCTTCTAGGTATATGCCCAGTAGAGGGATAGCTGGGGCATAATATAACTCAATTTCCATTTGCTTTAAATATTGCCATCACTTTCCACAGAGGCTGTGCATATCTACACAACCACCAGCAGTGGAGGAGAGTTCCCATCTCGCCACATCCCCTCTAACGTTTGTTGCTCTCTGATTTTCTGATTTGGGCTAAAGTCAAGGGTGTTGGATTTATGGTTGTTTTAATTTGCACTTCTCTGATGGCTAATGATTAGGACCATTTTCTAATATGTTTATTGGGCATTTGGATCTCCTCCTTAGTGAAAAATTTTTTTCAGGCCTTTTACCCACTTCCTCAGAGGTGAACTTTTCTTGTTTTTGCAGACTAGGAGAGTATTACAGATTTTAGTAATAAGTTCCTTGTCTGTTGTAGCATTGCTAAAAATCCTCTCTCAGTCTGTGAGCTCTCTTGTTATTCTCTTGATGAGATTTTTTTGACACACACATGGGTGTCTTATCCTTAATATATCCCACATGTAGATTTCAGGTTCATCTGTTTGTATACCCTTTCCTATTGCAGTTAGCCTATGCATTTGTCTCAATTCCTTCATCCTGATAGTTTGGGATTTTACTTCTAGGTCTGTGACCCACCTTGAGTTTGTTCTTCTGTATGGGGTGAGGTGAGAGTCTTGTTTCATTTTCTACAGGTGGATATCTATTGTTTCCAGCACCGCTTGTTAAAGAGGGGATCCACCTCCCACCTGATGCTTTTTGGACCCTTGTCAAAGATCAGTTGTCTAGATGCTTCTGATTTTATTTCTGAGTTTTCTGTCCTTTCCCATTGGTCTGAATACCGGTCATTATCCCAGTACTACACTATTTTGACCACAGTGACTGTGTAGTAGGTATTACAGCCAGGCAAAATGAGCCCTCTGACTTTGCCCATCTTCTCAAAGAGTTCTCTGCTAGTTCTACGCTTCTTCCCTATCCATGTGAAATTGGTGGTCAGTTTTTCCAGTTCTTAGAAGAAGGTTGTTGTTATTTGAATTGGTATAACATTAAATTATATAGTTCCTTGGGTAAGATTGACATCTTTTCTATACTGAGTCTTTCTCTTCATAAGCATGGGATATGCTTCCATTTGTGGTGGTTGCTTTGGTTTCCTGTAGTAGGGTTCTGTAGATTTCCTTTTATGTCTTTGCTCCTGTTAGATATATTCCTACATATTTCAATTTGTGCTTGGCTATTGTGAAGAGTACTGCCTTCTTGATCTCCTCTCCCATGGTCTTGCCTGATGTATACAGCAAACCAATTGACTTCTGTTTGTTGATCTTATGTCCTGCCACTCTTTCATATTCCTCTGTTGCAGTCAGTACTCCTGGTGTGGAGCTTTTGGGATCTTAAATGTGTAGGATCATGTCTTCTTCTGCAAATAGTGATAGTCTTACCTCTTCTCTCATCCGAATACCTTTAATGTCCTTCCACTGCCTTGTGTTGTTAGCTAGGACCTCTGGTACCATGTTGAATAGAAGTGGGGACAAAGGGCAACCTTGTCTGGTCCCTTTTTTCAGTGTGATTGTTTTCATCTTTTCTCCATTGCCTATGATGTTGGCTTTTTGTAAATAATTTGTATTAACTGAAGGGATTTTCTTTCCATTCCTATCCTCTTGAGTGTCTTAATTAGGAATGGGTGTTGGATATTGAGACTCTATTTTATTATCCAGATCTGATAGAGATTTAATTTTTTTGTTTTTGTTTTTACTTTGTATAAGACCATGTCCTCTCTGAAAAACTACAGTTATGAAAATCTTAGGTGGAAAAATTCTGATATTGAACAAGGCTTGTCAATCTAATCAAGGGGAGAGAAGTGCAATGCTTGAGTATCCAGATCAGATGGGAACAAGTGATTCATGTTGACATTGCCCATTACCCAAGGGCATATGCCCATTATCCAAGATGGGAAAAGGTCACATGGATTTTGAGGCCTTCTTTTCACTGTCCCAGGGTGCCAGTTCTTGTCATTCAGATGATGTCCAGTTTGGAGGATGGTTGATAGGATTTATAGCAATTAAACTATAGATCTGAACATGTGAGTTGTTCCTGATCTTCTAGTGTAGTACTGAAAAGGAAATAGCATACTGGATCTTATACCAGGGTTGAATTTTCAACTCATAGCTAAGCAAGAATTTACACTTCTCACCAAAAAACATTTTGAAAAACCCTTCCTTGCACTGCTATGTATAGTGATTGTGATGCTCCTGCAGAGGGGAATGCAGTCCTTGATGATATTGGGAGGGGCAACAAAGTTGCACCACTCCTCTTAGGTATCAATCACCCAATGTCCTTCTGCGTTACTGGTTCATCTATTTTATTATAAAATTAAAATAAGTAGTTAAATAGTTCTGGTATAAGATACACACAATGATAGATATATAGACAAATGGAACAGAATAGAGAAACTAGAAACAAATTAATCCATTTGCAGACAACTTTTCTTTGACAAAGAATCAAAAACATGGGAACTTCCATTATGGGAACTTCCATAATAAAACAGGACCCATATATCACCCTGTCTATAAAAAATAAACTCAAGATGGATAAAAGACCTAGATGTAAAACCTAGAGCAGCAGAAACCATCAATGAGAAATTAGGGACAAACTTAAGGACTTTATTGTAGGGTATACACCCACCATCAAATATAATGAAGGGAATTTGCACAATAGATGACAAAATACTTTATGCCTCAAAAGATTGAATCAAAAGAGGACTCACAGAGTGGAAAAACATTTTTGACAATGACACAATGGAAAAGAGAATAATCTCTAACATCTATAGAAAACTGCAACCCCTCAATAGAGAACGACAAATAATCCAATTAAAAAGTGGACTTTGGAAATGAATAGACAGTTCACAATGATGATAGCAACATGGCTAGCAAATACACAAGAATTATCTCATTATAATAATTTCCTAGCCACTCAGGAAATGGGAGTCAGAACAATGGTTAGATGCCACCTCATTCTGGCAATGACAGCCAATTTAAAAAAGAAAAGAGGATGTGCTAGAGAGGTTACGGAGAGATTGGGACCGTTAGACACTGCTGGCGAGACTTTAAATATGCACAGCCACTGTGGAGAGCTATGGCACCAGGTTAAACAGCTGGGAATAGAAATTCTGTGCAATCTGGCAATCTCTCTGCTGGGTATACATCCTAAAGAAGTAAAAGTCCTAACACTAACATGCAAGGGCACTCCAGTGTTCAGTGCAGCATTGCTCACATTAGCAAGAAGATGGAAACAATCTAAATGCCCAAGGGTAGAAAAATAATTTTAAAAACTTCGGTATATACGTACAATAGATCACTCTGCCTCATGAATAAGCAATGAAGAGACCCTGAAGCACCTCATGGCAAGCATAGCCTTGTAGACCATTAACAGAGTGAAATTAGCCAATGGCAAAGAACAGGTATTATGTGAGACCACTTTATAAGGGTGGAAAAAACAACAAGAGAAAGGTTTTTTTTTACCAAAGGGAGTTTACTAAGGGAGACCTGTGGAGGGCAAGCGATGGAAGATAAAGCAATGGATCCTATTGTTGATGAGTATTAACGTTGGTGAAATGGATGATGGAAGTCCATAAGAAGAAGAAGAGAAAACAAGCAGTGGGTGAAGGGTAGTCTACAGGGGTGAGGATTATTAATATTTTAAACTGCTGACTACAAAGTTGATGATCAGAAATGCAACCCCCACCTAATTTATAATAAAATTGTTGTAACAGTTAAAATGGTTTATGTTATCATCCTAAATAAGGTGGATGTTCCAGGAACCTTGGAATATATCTAATTATTCTTAAGGATTAATGATTATTTAAGTGATCTCTATATCAAACTTTTTGCTCTGACAAAATTATTGCTATTCTTTTTTTAACAAAGGAAGATGCTTTTCTTTTCTATTATTATTGCTTCCTGGGAGTTGTACACTCTCTATCTTTAACTATCTATCAGATGAGGAAACATCAGATACCTCTACTATCCAAAGACTTTAGAGGGGCTAAAGCAAACACTTAAAACCTGTATTGATTACCCCTGACCTTAGAGATCTGTTGTAGGATGAATTATGTTTCCCTCAAAGATATGTTGAAAATCTTAACCATCATATTTCCACTTAGGAATGGCGTTTCCTTGTTAAGTTAATAAAACAACACTACAATAGGTTGTGTCATAATCCAGTCTCTTTTGAGATATGAGAGAATGCATCAAGCAATAAGCAAACAGAAATGGGGAAAATAGAGGGCATGCCACATGAGATCTCCATGGAACAAGGAAACAGTAGCCTGAGTGACAAAGGCATTTCTTTCCTGAGCCAACAGTGACAGGTCTTCTAGAGCTATCACCTTGAATTTAGGCTTGTGGTCCCCTATAATATAAAAAAGTAAATTTCTGTTATTAAAAGTCACCCAGTTACAGTATTTCTATTATGGCATTACTAGAAAACTAAATCATCAGTTTCCTTTGACCATTCTTACTAAAGTAAATTCCTCACAATTTATTTCCTCCATAACTTTGTGATTTTCACTGTCTTCTTGAGAGCTCTTCTTTTTACGGTTCTAATTTTTCTCACTTTAATAGTAATATCAGCACTTTGGCTCTTTTTCACCCCAATCCAAAAGTAAGGAGAGCTGGTGGTACAATGATTAAATGCCTTGCTATGGTTCCACAGGAGAAATAGCTGCCATTCTGCTCCCCGAAAGATTACTGCCTGGAAATCCTGAGGAGTCATTTGTACTCTATCACAGGAGTTCAAGTAGAACTTGATAGCATCTAGCAATAACATCTTACTTCCAGGAAAAAAGTTCTGGTCCAGCTAAACTAATTTATTCTGGATTTCAGAGTCCTTATCATCTTTCCTTAAGGAGAAAGATTTGGGTTTGGTTTTATGTGCCCACATACATGGAATGGAGCAAGAAGCTATACATTTTTCTTTCCTCTGAATGGCTGTTCCCGATAACTGCCTATAAGGAGTAAGAAGGGCACTTCATTTTTACTACTTCAGGAAGAAAGCAGACAATTTTGTAAAGTACATCCTTAGGAAGCTAAGAAATATCCAGAAGCAAACAGACCAAGATCCAATGATTAAAGATTGTGATTTGTTTTATTGCATAAGCAAAGACTCAAACTTTGATGATATCTACTTAATACTCTCTAAATAATAGTAGACAATTTGTAGTAAGTTTGAGGCTAATCAAGAAAAGGATATGACCACTAGAAAGCAGCATTGCACAATTAACTATTTATTTATTGAGGCTGATAATTGCATACAGGGGCAGCACACCTCTGTGGCAAGAGGTCCTTCCTTCCAGAAGCAAGCTTCACAGATAACCACCTGAAGGGAAATGGGGCCTAGAAAGCCCTGAAGAAGAAGAGGAGGAGCTGGGGAACAGCTGTTTACAAGGCCCAAGGTGATGTTCTTCTTACAGACCTTAGACTAGAATCACTGAAGTGTATGTATATACATTTATTCATGAGTCTATGGACAAATTTATGTTATGTCCTGTTTTATAGGTTTGTTATGACTTAGAATTTACTAGATGGCAGTGATGTGTGTGTATGTGTATGTGTGTTTGGAAAGTCACCTGATTAGAAATCGAATCATGTGAGTGATGTATGATCATATTCCCGTGTAGACCCAAGTGAAGGGAATTATGAAAAGTGAAGAGGTTGTGCCTATTTGAACCATATTATAATTCTGCTTATTACAATGCTGTGTTTGTCCGGGTAGGCTAGAGGAACAAATTTCATAGACACGCATATAGATATAAGGAAAAGGTTTATATACAAGAGGAACAAGACATTGAGCCCAGTCCAGTTCAAAGTCATAAGTCCGATATTAACCCATATACCCGAAATCAGTCTATAAAGTCTCCTTCCGACTCACGAAGTCACAGGTCAGTGGGTGCAGAATCCCACGCTGGCAGGGGTCTCCAAATGACTCCTCGCTTCCAGGGCTCAGGGTCCATCAACAGCAGAAGCAACTCATCTGGCAGAGGTCTCCATGTGGGTGCCCCAGCTCCAGAGGTCTGGCTCCATCAGGGCAAAGCTGTGTGGTCTCTCTGCCAGCTTCTCAGACTCTGCCATCTTGTCTTGTCCGTGATTGTCTGTGAAACTACCTCCTAACCACTGGGGAAGATAGCTTCTCATCTTCATGAGGGAAATATTGCAAGATTTCCCAGAAGTCTCAGGAGAAAGCCATGCCCACACAGAGGCCTCATTGGCTACTCAATGGCTATCTCCAGATTAACAGGCCAGACTCCACCCCTACATCTCAATCATAAAATTAACATAAGCACATGACTGCCACAAATGCTGACTCTATTCTATATTTTCCAGAATGTATTAAATCAATAAACTAGTTGCTATTGACTAATTTAGAAATAGAAATACTCTTTATCATTTATTCAGTAATTGATATTTTGCATGTAGATTATCAAGTTTTTCTTCTGAGATGTCTCTGGAAGGACTTTCACCTCCAACTTTTCTGACTAGTAGTCAAAGATTTTATCATAACATATTAAGGTAAACAATACAAGGTGACAGGATGCACCAGTCTCAAGCTCAAGGGAAATACACATCAGCAGCATGACATAAAGGTGTCTAAGGAGCCTCAAGCTCTAGAGACTTTACCCATAATTCATGGGTTGGCTTGGCCCACAGGTGGTGTAGCACACAGGATGATGCAGAGAACTACCATAACTAAAGCATCAGCATGCTGGTCCTATCACCAGAGAGCCAGAGAGACGGGGGCCGGCCTTGCAGAGCCATTTATCTTATTGCTCTGCAATCAAACTGCAACCTTTTTAACCCCGTATGTTCCTAGCAACAGAACGCTTTCTGATATAATGTGAAGTTTAAAATCAGGGAAGTTATATGTTAAATTATATCCTTTCTCAATACTTATTAAATCTATATGCAGACCAATTAATCTAAGAAGCTGCACTACATGAAGAAGAACAAGGCATCAGGATTGAAGGAAAGATTATTAACAACCTAAGATTTGTAGATGAGTCAACCTTACATGCCAAAAGTGCTCGAAACATTTACTGATGAAGATTCTTCAGTATTGATTACAACTCATTTTAAAGAAAACAAAAACCCTCACAACTGAACCAATAAATAGCATCATGATAAAAGATCAAAGTTGTCCAATGCACAATCAAAACTCCTGGAAGTCACAGTCAAGAAATCAAATTATGTATTGCATGGGAAAAGTGCTTTACAAGACCTCTTTTAAGTGTTAAAAAACAAAGATGTCACTTTGAGGACTAAGGTGAGTATGACCCAAGAATTGAAAGCTGGACCATGAGTAAGAAAGACTGAAAAGAACTCATGTATTTGAATCACGGTGTTGACAAAGAATATTGAAATTACCATGGATTGCCTGAAGAGCAACAATTTTGTCTTCAGAAATAAAGATGTCCAGATATCAGTTTGGAGATAACCAATGAGACCTCTGTGTGGGCATGGCCTTCTCCTCTGAGAATATGGAAAATCTGATAATTCCTTCTTGGAGGCAGGAGACATTATCTCTCTGTTGACTCCCTGGGAGACATTGCAGCTGATGAGATACATGGCAGCATGCTGATAGAAGCTGAGCCCTGCAAACTGGAGGACTTATTATACTGGACTGGACTGGGATGTTTTCTTTCTTTCTTTCTTTCTTTTTGTGGCATCACTGCCCTGGTGGGAGTAGGAAGCCCAGCCTTGCTTCTGGAGAGCTGCTGCTGAATTTGAACTGTCAACCCTGTGGGCTGCAGTCCCACACACAACCACTGGGATGTTTTCTTATTCAATTTTTCTTGTATATAGACATCTTTCTTATACATATATGTGTGTATATGGATTTGTATCTCTGTTCTACCCAGACTAACACAGGTGGTTTGGCAGAGATAGTAGAGGTGGTGGAGGTGGTGAATGATGGAGATGGTGGTGGCTGTAGAGATGGTAGAAGTTGTAGTCGTGTTGGCTATAGTTCTAGTAGTAGACATAGTGGTAGTGGTGAATGTGGTGCAGATGGCGAAGGTTTTTAAGTGGTGCTGGAAGTGATGAAGGCAATGGTGTTTGTGGAGGTAGTAATGAAGGAGGTAGAAGTGGCAGTGGTAGTACAGCCAGCCATGTCTGACATGCAGAAATAATTCTAGAAGTTATTATTCCTGGCTAATAAACGGAATGTAAACTTTTTTTTGGAATGTAAACTTTTGTTGAATAATTTTTTGCAGTACATGTTCTCAGTTAACTTAATCTTACGAGATGTTTCCTCAAACCCAACAAAGCACAATAGAAGTTGTGTAGTTAAAAAGGTTTAGCATGATAACTTTAGCCAAAAGAAGTTGTGTAGTTAAAAAGGTTTAGCATGATAACTTTAGCAAATTAAAGGTTATTTTCACTGCCATCAAGTCAATGTCAACTTATAGTGACCCCATAGGACAGGGTAGAAATGCCCTTTGAGTTCCAAGACTGGAACCCTTTGCAGGCGTAGAAAGTCCCATCTTTTACCCTGGGAGTGGCTGGTGTGGACCTTAGGGTTAGCAGCCCACTGTGTAATCACTATGCCACCAGAGCTCTCTTTAAAAGTTATGGCAAGATGTATCGAAACCAATGTACTAGTGACTCTTGAACAACATGAGCTTGAACTGTGAAGGTGCACTTACACATGACTTAGAAAATAATAATTACATGTGACACTAATCATCTACAAATGAGCAGTTTGTTTCTATAGCAAATTATATATCACAGCAAAATGTCATCTTACAATTCTTGCATAGTTTTCATAATGCTTAGTGTAAAATCATAAATCTTGAACATCTCTATAGGGCCTCTATAAGTACTTTCAGTGATCCTGGAAGTGATCCTAATAAATGGAGAAAAGTTAAGGCATTACAAGAAAAAAGTTGAGTTATTTGATATCTACCTATCTTTTTTTTTTTTTTTTTTTTAATTTTATTGGGGGCTCTTACAGCTACTACAACATTCAGTACATCATTT
>PVJH01013594.1:0-59910 GCA_004026705.1 Nesogale talazaci | reverse complement strand
GTGTGTGTGTGTGTGCCCTGACATCCCAGGGCATTTTCTCTGGAAATAAAATACTTAACACAAGCTCCATGATTCTCAAATAGGGTAAAGGGAGTTAAAGAAAACAGGTTTATTTATAATTTGAAAACACTTGGGGTTTTTCTAGTACAATTATCTTGATAATTAGAAGAAAAACTTCTAACAACTGCATTAACTGAAGAGCCTTCTAATCCATTGCTACCTCTTAAATGATGTCTTTTGGTGATGTACAATTGCTAATGTTCTTTCCATTGTTCTGTAAGCCTAAATACTATCTGCATCAAAGCTGTTTTATATTCAAATTTCCTGTTGCTCCATGTAAAATGAAAAAGGGTAGCTTTTATTCCTGACTGTCTTATGTGTGTTAAATTCCCACTTTATTTGTACCATGAAATAAACCGCAGCCCGTAATGACTGGCTGAATTGACAGGGCCATCACGGTAAGATCGTTCTGATTTGGGTGTGCTGGGAGGTGGGAGGAGGTGAGGCACAAAAGAGGCACCACATTCTAAATGACCAGGGTTATAGGTCAATTCGCTGCTACACAACAAATTGAAGCACTTGTCATTATACTTCATTTTAAATTTTTATCGTTTTAAGTAGTAGCAAAATAACTAGTAGCAAAATAAATTCAGTCTTTACTAAGCACGGAATCCAAGACAAGAAACATCCCTTACCATTCATGCCACTGACCCTTTGAGCTTCAACTTTTTCATTTCCTTTCAAAATTTAGTATCTAACAGAGAAAGTTCTTGCTTTTAAATTAAATGGCGTTTTCTGCCCTCGGAATATGGATTACTTTGTTAGGTGCCAGCTGGTAGACCTTGGACTCACAGAGACCCTTTTGAGAGAGAACCATTCCCAAACTTGTTTTTTATTTTTTAAATCATTTTATTGGGGACTCATACGTTGCTTTTCACAATACATAGTTACATATACTGTGCCAAGCACCTTCACATGCCTGCCGTCATTATCATTCTCCAAATATCTGATTTTCCACTCACGCCCTTGATATCAGCTTCTCATCCTTTACCCTCAATCCTTGTTCCCCCTTGTCCCCTTTCCCCAACTCTCAATACTTTATACATTATTATTGCTCTGTCCTATCTTACACTGTCCGACCTCTCCCCTCACCCACTCCTCCGATGTCTGTCCTCCAGATAGGAAGTTGTACTTAGTCCTTGCAGTTGACTCCCCCTCTCTACCCAACCTTCCCTCCACTTATCCAGTAAGTTCACTCTCACCATTGGCCCCAAAGGGCTCATCTGTCCTGGGTTCCCCATATCTCCAGGTCCCGTCTCTACCAGTGTACCTCCTCCAGTCTACCTGGATTTGTAAGGTAGAATTGGGACCATGATAGTTGGGGGGAAGAAGCCCCAGCTTGTTTTTTAGGGGAAGCAAACTCAGAGGTTTTCTTTTTGTGGAGAACTGTGGGGCAGAGCCAAAGCCCCCCACTTTTGGCTAGCGGCCAAATGCTAAATTGCAATCAGGGCTTCTTAGATTTTAGACAGGTGTACAATTAATGGCAATTTACAAAGACAGGGGTCTGAGTTTTATATAAAATGACTTACTTAGTCTTAAGAAATAAACTAAAATGCAATCTACCCACTGTGAAAAACCTAACTTCAACAGAAAACATAATAAATCCACTAGTTATCCTTTATAAGTTTAAAGATTAACTTGAGACCCTCTTAATATGCTAGTCTCAGATAGCAAAAGTTCCCATATACCCTCAACTTCACTTCAACTTAATTTTATAGCAGTTATTCACTTGTGTATATATACTCGAGTATAAACCGACCTGAACATCAGTTGAGGCACTTAATTTTACCAGAAAAACTGCATTAAAAGTGTGCTGGGAAACTCAGCTTCATGAGTATATATGGCACATCTTGTCAATGAACTATCCAAAGTATATGGCTTTAAATAATGTTTCTTAAGCAATTTTTGTATTTTTGTCTCTTGAGTCTGGCTTCCCTCATAAATGTTAGTAAGCATTTCTGTGTCACAATCTATTTTAAAAAACAGTCCTACTCCTTTCTTTGACTTCTATTAAATGGGTCATTAAACACTACTCTAATATAGTAAAAGAAAAAGGGGAAACATATGAGCCATTTGCTAAAGTTACTAAGGCAAGCAGGTAAACCACTCTTAACTCTTGAAGCAGGAGTTCTGGTGGTGCAGAGGGTTACTAATTGGGCTGCTAACCACAAGGCCAGAGGCTGAAACCCATCAGCTGCTTCTCAGGAGGCACCTAAAGCCGCCTCTGCTCAGACGGATTGACAACCTCACAAGAGATTGTGATGAAATGCCGGGCAAGTCATCACTGGGAAAGAGATCTAAAAAAACAAACAAAAACAAACCCACACCGTTAAGATTGGGAAGCTAGAAAGGCTACGTTGATGATAAATGGTATGGTGTTTAGATGGCGATGAAGGCCAAGTAGGTGCGGACTTCTCCAGCTCAAGCGATGTAATTTTATTATGTCATCCCTTTTTGTGTTGTCTGTTATTGCTGTTAGAAGCCCTTGAGTCAATTCTGATTCACAGTGACCCTATGTCCAACAGAACCGTGCCCAGTCCGGCACCATCCTCCCAACCTCGTTCTGCCCTAAGTTCACTAAACATACTCATTTCTTCACTTCTCTGTCTGACCCCCTTCCTGGACATCCCTATGGAGAGAGGAAGAGAGAGCGGTGCGGGAGTCCTGGGAGGGTCCGATCTGCGGGAGAGGACAGAAGAAAAGAGCAAAAGGGAAGTGTCTTTGTGACCAGCTTAGCAACTCAGCTTGCAGGTGGCCATGGGAGAAGGGTGTGGTCTCGGAAACCTGGCTGCCTGAAGGGGCAAGTCCAGATCACCAAAACCACGCCAGGTGCTTTTTGGAATATGGGAAAGGGAAAGATGGGAGAAACTGAAGCAGCTACATTGATAAATCAATATTTATCCCCCGAAAGTTTGCAAAGCGAACTTAAAGTTATGAAAGTACATGTGGTGAAACACTGGAATTCCACAGTGGCTATCATTAATTCACCAGCAAAGTGTTGATTTGAATACCTCTAAACTTCAGACTCTTAAAAACAGCCTATAAGCCATCTCTAAGAACATCAAATCACATTTCTCTGATACCAGAATGTGTCAGGGAATCAATTTATTTCATTTCACACACCAACTGACTAAAACCAATTCCACCCATAGAGGAGGTAACTTTAAAGGTTTGTGAGAGATAAAATCAAAAGATAATGAATTTTCCCATAACTTTTAAAAAGCCTCCTCATATAGCATGTCTTCCTCTGAATCATCAGTTCCCACCATCAGGCCAACATGACTTGGCCTTCTATCTCCTTTTCAGGGGAAAAAAAAATTACTCAGTACCCTCCTAGTAATTAAAAACCTCTCTACAACATCCCAGAACCCAAAATAAAGTGAAGATAATCTGGTTTTGCAGCCCTGCATATGATTCCAGTGACCCCCGGAAGCAGTAAAGGCCACTGTGGGCAACACTGCTCTGAACTCGAGCACCAGGGGCTTGGTCAGATCTTAGCAATTAAAGAGTGCGGTGATCCAAACGGCACACCTGCCCACGCCCTCAGATGCCAACAGAGGCACTCCTACGCTGTCCTGCAGGCTTGCAATGAGGCTGAAGTGACTTGAAGGCAGTGAGGGTTTCTGCCATCCATGCCTAAAGCCTTCACTGGAGCCTCATTACAAGGCCATGGAGTAAAGCATCTAACCCTTCTCCTTCCCTGCACCTTCGTGGCCAGGCCAGGCTGGCCCTCAAGTGCCATTGGTCCTTGGGCCTCATCAAACACATTCCTACCACTGGGGGAATTCAAGGTCTTAAAGGTTCTTTAAAACAGAGGTTCTTAACCTGTGGGTCCTGATTCCATTGGGGATCAAATGACCCTTTCACAGGGGCTGCCCGATTCTTAACAGTAGCAAAATTATAGTTATGAAGTAGCAAGGAAAGTAATTTTATAGTTGGGGGGGGGCTGTCACAACATGAGGAATTGTATTAAAGGATCATGGCATTAGGAAGGTTGAGAACTACTGCTCTTAAAAAAACGTTATCTAATTTTGGGGGGATAAAATTAGTTCTTCTCTCCACCCTATCAGTCCCTTTCAGTACCCATCTCTAAGACCACAATCCACTCATGGCAGTGAGAGAGTGGAGTAAAACAGGTGAATCTAGACAGATCAAATTAGATCTGAATGAAGAGCGGAGATGGCTATATAAACAGACTTGTGCCACTCCTGCTAGCACTGCACACAGAGGAAAAGGGGGTCTCTCTCCATTCCCTTGCGCGCTCACAGCCATCCTCTAGGGCAGAGTACAGTGGTCCCTGGGGGTTTCTGAGGCTGTAACTCTTGAAAGGAGTAGAAAGTCTTTCTCCAGTGGTGCAGCTGGTGGTTTCAAAAGTCTGACCATTAGTGGCCCAACATGTCATCTACTAAGCCCCCAGGGTCTCAGGGTCTGCAAAAGAAATACAAGCCTCAAACCCATCAGGCTTCAGAGGCAGGGGATATGTCATCAAGAAAATGGCAACCAATCAAGCAATCCTGCAGAGCACTGAGATCTAAAACGAACAATTCCCAAATATATTAATTTAAAAGAACAATGAACTCTAATGAAAAATTTGTATATATATTGTAAATGGTTTAAAATGTTGAATCTTTGGGGCTATATCACATTACCAAGCAAATAAATTCTAGATAAAACCCATTTTCTAATTCTATGACTAGAAATATTGTTAATTCTGAAACTCTGTAACATTATCTATACAAAAATAAAATCATCTGTGTATTTGATTTATAACAATAGCTTGGAGTCTAGGCATGCAGATAATGCCAAAAAAATCATTAGTTTCTCTTTTTTAAAGAATCCTTCTCTGCCTCATTTATACTTCTGTCCTCAAGGTTCCTGGGGAAGAAATCTTAGCTTTTCTTTAAAAGTAAACCCAAGAAAGGGGTTTTCTTAAATACCTTCTCCAGTGACATGCACGCAATGATGTAACAGCTTTTACGTGGAGGCCTTGATCTAGAGTTCATTCACCCTCTTTCAATAGAGCTGACCGCTTGCTCAATCACTCCAGTTGAAAATGTTCCATTCCAGCCCTCCCACTGAGGCTAGCTGTGCAACACAAAGAGAGGTAACTCACACCCCAGGGGTCAGGATTGAGGTCTAAGATGCGGGCAACACATGAATGACAAAGAGTTTTGTTTTGCAAGTTCAACTTTCTCTGTAGCTGTTTATTTCAAGTTCTGACTTCGGTCCACTCAGCCGTCCGCTTTGAAAGATGAGAAAGCTAGTTCTGGGTGCTGATCATCAAGCGTGTCCTTGAAAGAAAGCCTTACCTCTGAGGCGGTGGCTGCAACACTCACATTGCTGGCCTGTCCGTTCGTTAGGTCCATGCTTCCCACCACACCAGCCCCTGACCTTATGTCAGCAGCGACAAGGGAGCAGCCACTTCACGTCCACGGCCACAGATACATTACTCCTGCAAGAAGTGAAGGGACAACATTTCAATGTGTCTTATTGAACATTTTTTTTGGGCTGGGCCTCCCTGCCCTCTGGTGGTCGTGGGCGCTACCCATTGCCGGTCCTGAGAGCCGCTGCTGGATTTGAACCGCCAAGCCCGCGGGCCGCAGTCCCACACTCAACCACTTACGCCACCGGGGCTCAGCCCAATGGGCATTTAAAATCCATGCAGGGTGTTAAACTACTTCAAGACTCTAGCAACCTCTGATTTTCCTTTTATTTATACCACTAAATTCAGATTGAAGACAATCCTGGACATATTTTCAAATAGCTGCCAGCATCAAATGGGCAGTCCTCAATAACTGTTAATGCTATTTTCTTCATCAACAAAGCAAAACCATAATTTTTTCACTTATTATATTTGAATTACATTTTTCAGAGCATTTAAGAGGGAAGCAATGTAAAAGACATGGCAAAGTGACATAAGCTACAGTAATTTTTAGAAAAAATTTTCACAAAAACTTAAAAAATAAAAATAAAATACTATGGAATACATCATGAAAGCATAAACATAAGTGGTACATGTATCTGTCTAGAGTTTTAAGCTTTTTGAGTGTTTTATATTCATCTTATTTATTTTCACAACTTGCAATAGCAACTAGGGAAGAAGTATAACACCCATACAGCACAAACACACAGGGTTTCTAAGGGCACTGGGCTGATAAGGGGGAAGCAAGAATAAGAATCAGGCCATCTGAAATTTCTGTCCACTGGTCGAACATTCCAATGCCCCTTTCCACTTTGGTAGTAGTCAGGATGTCTACCTGAGGTTCCAATCCAATCTCTCTCCCAATTGCTGCTTCACAGCACTAAAGTACATGTCTAAGGTTTTCCTAGGATAATTCTTAGCCTTAGAATTATTCTAAGGATAATTCTTCCTATTTGTAAAATTGACAGGAGTGATTTTTGGGGGGGTAGGAGTGATTTTTAAGGCACCCTCCCAAACTAAATTTCTATGCTGTATTTCCTGAACACTCAAACTCAAAAACTCACTGCCATTAAGTATATCCTGATAGCTGTCTACAAATTAGGTGCTTTAAGTAAACCATTCGCACTGCTATCAAGTCTATTCCAGGTCGTAGGAGAGGGCAGAATTGCCCCTGAAAGTTCCCGAAGCTATAATGAATCTTTAAGGGGGCTCTTCCAGCTCTTAGGATAATCCATACATCAATCGTTACCAAGCACATCATTTTCAAAACATTGTCTTTCTACCTGAGCCCTTGGTATCAGTTCTTCTTTTCCTCCTCCTCTCCCTCCCACCTTCATAAACTCTTGATAAGTTATAGACTATTATAATTTTCATATCTTCGCTGTCTCTCTTCACCCACATTCCTGCTGTTCAACCCCCTGGGATGAAGGGAGGGGGTTAACATCAATCATTGTGATCAGTTCCACTCTTCTCCCCCCACCTTTTCCCCTACTCTCCTGGCTTTGCTATTCCCATTACTGTGTTGAGAGTTCTGATCTGGACCAGTGTACATGTCTATTTGTAAGAGAGAACTTGGGTCACACAGTAGTGAGGGGAAGGAAGCATTAAAGATAAACGAATGTTGTTTCGGCAATGTTATACTGTACCCTGGCTGGCTAGTGCCTTCCTTGTGACTCGACTGTGAGGGATGTCCAAATGTCTACAGATGGGTTTTCGGGTCGCTACTCCAATCTCACTTGCTCATATTGATATGATTGTTTGCTTTGGGTCTTCTGATGCTCGATACCTGATCCCATGGATACCCTGTGATCTCACAGGTGGGTCTTGTTTCTTCCACGTGGGCTGTGTTACTTCCCTGGCTGCTTGTTTAGCTTCAAGCCTTTAAAACTCCAGATGCTAGCTATATCTTCTAATAGCCGGGCACCATCAACTTTCTTCACATTTGCCTTTGCACCCATTTTGTTGGGAAGGTTGAGCATCACAGAATGCCAGGTTATTAGAACAAAGTGTTCTTTCATTGAGGGAGGACCTGAGTAGAGGCCCAGTGTCTATCTGCTACCTTGATACTTAGCTTATAAATATATATACTAGACCTATATCCCTATCATTCTATGTTTATGTATTTACATACATACATGCTTATATTTTTACCTCTATAAATGCCTCCTCGTTCTTTCTGCTATTTCTTTTCCCTTTCCTTCTGTCTAACTATCCTGTTCAACCTTCATTGGGCTCTCAGTAAATCCTTGTACTTGGTCAGACCCCACCAGGTATTCTATACCCTCCTATTGATTTTAGATCTCGTGTTCCTTTGTTCATGGGTTTGTTGGCACCCCCACCCTCCCCCTTAACCATTGGTCCCACTGTTTCTCCTAGGGATTATTTATCTTCCTATCTTATACAGATAAACATTTTTTAAAAATAAGGAAAAAGAGGGGGATGGGGGGCTCTAAATATGTCCACATCTGTCTGCTAACCCCTCTGTATGTTTTCTGATTGAGTCTGATGAGGTGCCAAGCCCTGCCCTCTGAATCTGAAGTCCATTTTCAGGATTCCTCGGGGACTTGGTTGCTTTGCTCCCTTTTCTCCTCTGTTGTACTCCCTTTGTGTTTTGCCCGGGTGCAGGGGCTCAGCCAGGGGCTCTGACTCTTTAAAGTAGAAAACCTTATCTTTCTCTTTACAGTAGAAAGTCTCATGTGCAGAGAGCTGGTGGTTTCGAACTGCTGACCTTGCGGTTAACAGCCCAACTCGTAACCCACTTTAAAAAGGAATCCGAAACCCTGACAATAATTCTCTTGATCGAAACTTCTTCTCCCCAGAGAAACATACGGGATAGTGATTTTAAACATGGGCTCAGGGATAGCATTGGCAAGGCTGAACCCAGCAAAAGGCTCAACTGTTGTGTGCTTACCTTCTCACCCACAAGACAGAGCTAACGAGTCCCAGTACTTCACAACAGTTATGGTGAAGAGTTATGCAACTCAAGCAGTGCCGACACACAGGAAAGAACACAGTAACTCCCGCCACTGCACCGATGCAGCACAGGGTAGAGCTACTCTTGTGCATTTCGGAGATGGGAACACTACAGAAGTGGAGGATCCAGCCAGTCTTTCTTCCTCGAAGAGGCTGCTGGTTTGGAACCGATGACCTTCGGGATTGGAGCCCAACTCATAACAACTATGCCACCAAAGCTTCTACTTTCAATACTTTGTCCTCTATTTGTTAACTCATCTCAAATCACTCATTGCCACTGAGTAGAACTGACCTAACAAAGCTTGTTCAATGGAGTCTCTTAAAGACGCAAATTTTAGAAAGAAATTTCAGGTCAGCACATACTGGTAAACAACACCCCCCCCCCTTCCACACACACACACACACTTCTGAAACAATTATATCCTACCTGCAAATGCAATGAGTCGGAATGCCTACAATTTTTTATTTTTTGTTTTTAAATTCTTAAAAATCACGACTAACGATAGCAACTTCAGTCGCACTACACATTTACCTACTTTCATTTCCTTACATTCTAATCTAGTAAGAGCAAAGCACTGTTGGTGGAATTTACACATACACACACACACATACAAAGTAATAGCTTTTTATAAAAATGTAGGATCCATTCAGAAAGTCAATGTGAAATTTTAATTTGTACTTACTTTGTGTCTTTCAATCTATAGGTTGTAATAGCCTTAAGTCCCTACAAGGACCAACTTGTAGTTAACCCATTTTATAATCCAGATTTTCTCTGAAGGAAATACTTAAGTTTGCAATGAGATGTTTCAAATTTCATCTCACTCTACCTTCTAAGCCCATTCATTCTTACATTAATTCATAAATCAAGAGTGCCCTCTAGTGCTAAAATTTCAATTTAATTCTTAAAGGAATTGTATCGACAGTCTACCATTACCAGCTAAATATGTAAATTTTATGACTATTATTTACTGGTAACATTGTCAGAGTTGTAAATACAGTAGTATGGAATCTTTCTCTGCCTGCTTTGAATCAAATTGCCATTCAAATATCCCATGAAAATTAAAGTTCTATTAAAATTCCAGGGTGTTTAAAAGACAAAAGGGCTGGGCATATCTTAACGACAATCTTATCCATGTGATTTAGAAATACACTGGAAGCACAACCAAGACGCACATCATTCTAAAAAACAATGCATGCACACAGAGAGCCTTTCAGTATTTACCTCGGGATGTACACGTATTTACTTTTCCTGGTGCTGTAAATTACACTATCCCTCCTAGTGACCATCTCCACCACACAGCTCTCTTCAATTATTTTCCGTTCTTTGCTTCTCAAGTTCTACAGGAAACCCCCAGCCCCTCGCTGTCTCTGGAGTTTGCATCCCCAAAAGGGGCATGTTTTCACAAACGCTCCTGAGCAAAGGACTACGCTGTATTAAGGAGGCAGCTGAATGGAAAAAGGGCCACACAGTAAGCTGGATAGTTTAAGTTAGTCTGTCATCCACAAGATTGGAAGAGAGAGGAGGAGAGAGGTGATTATACACATTTACAACAGGACACAAGAATGTTTATGATCAAGTATTTATTGCTGAGTGTCAAGTATAAGACCTCCCTAAGTAAGAACAGGGGAAGAGTTCCTGGCCTTCACTTAAATCAACTGGTGAAGCGGAGACATCTGCTTGCAACCTTACTTCCTTGGGGAAGGCACCCCTAGATGACGGCAATGCAGGCACCGTCACGTCACTCAGTCTCCCCGCTCCCCACCCCAGTGCAGGCTGCGGCTGCCCCGCAGCAAAACCCGTGTCCATGAGGCAAATCAACAGGAAAGCAAACAAGCCCTCGCTAACTTAATCTCATTTCATATTCTTCGGGCCTGTTATGTGCTCTTTTCTGAAACAGTTGATTCTATCACCATGAGGATTACTGTGCAAAAGACAGGGCATTCAAGAAGCATACTTTAGAAGAACTGGCAACTAGAATAAGGAAACTGTCATTGGATACAATTAACTAGAATGATTTCTTTGGAAAATATAGAATTGACAGGCCTATACAGTTTTGCCCAAAATCTCAGGCCTGGGAATTTATCTTATTAAAGAATTTAAGAAATAAAAAAAGCCACATAAAGCTATTTAATCAAGCATTACTTACAATTGCGATTTTTTTTTCACTTGAAGTTCAAAATTCACAGCTCTTTCTAAGCATTTTTTAAAAAATAATAATTTGCTTTTCTGTGTAAAATATTAAATACTTCCCCTCTCACAGAAAACCTAACCATGTGTTTGAAGCACAGCAACGAAAGCTCAGTTTTATGGAGTGCTGACTACTTCCTCATGTAAATATTTACTCAGTCATCCATCAACATAACCCTTTCTCTCCACTTTTAGAGATGAAAGGAGCTTTTAGGGCAAGAATGGGTGCTGGGAAGGGAGGGAGAAATGACAGATGGATAAGCAGATGACAGAAAAGATAGTGGACTGACTTCCAAAGAAGATAAAGTGAAAAAGATCGATCAATAAGAGAAGAGAGAGAAGGGAAGGACGGAAGAAAAAAAAGGAAAGATATTCTCTAAACAGTGTTTCTAGTCGAGGCAATTTATATAATACGAAAAAAATCAGAGACGACTACTACCACTTGTTACCCTGTGATTCAGCTTTTAAAAAATCACATAGATTCTACAGGATAAAGCCAGTAGGTTTAGATCCAACTGGCCGTTTCAGGGCCCGGGCTTAAGTCTCTTAGAACCAGGGCCCAGTTCACCCATAACCTGGCGAAGAAGGCTCTGGGCATGGTGTGCGCTGCAGTGACTTCTTCAAAGCCTTCATGGGGCACATTTTGGCACTTTACCAAGGTGAAGCTAGTTCCTCCCACCCCTCCGGAGATCCCTACGGATATTCAAAGCCCGAAAAAAAGGTCCACAGTGCTCAGACTGGGCGCTTCAAATGGTTAAGGACGCTCTGCTGAATGGTTTGGTGGCCCCTGAAATGTGGATGTGGCTTTATATTGGTATGATCAAAGGCAAGCTGAGGCATCATTGGCCATGATGCTTCAAGGCAATACATCTGATTATATTTGGTTTACTATTTGAGTGTTCTTGGATTATGTGTGATCAGATGGAGAATTCTAAAATTCACTGTGTAAGATTCTACACAGAAGGTCACTTTGTGTGTGTGTGTGTGTGTGTGTGTGTGTGTGTGTGTAAATAAAGCTGGATTCCTTTGGGTTTTAAACAATAAATAAGGCAGCTTCCAGGGCATCACTTTCTTTTATTTACAGAAAATAGGAAGTAAAGCCTTGAAAAGACTAAAACTTGCTACAGTAGGAAAAGCAGTAACACCGTGTGCCAAAGCAATGGAGATTCATGGAAGTATTCATGAGGAGTAATATGTGGGCCCTTTTATCTAAAATTGTACATAAATCCTTTTGACAAAAGTTCTATCTGTAAATGCTGGGGTTCTTATCAACTTGGACGGCCCCTCCCAAAAAAGAATGTTGGTGCTAGGTGCCAGAGTTGGTGGATTGCCTGGCTGTCTTCCAAGGTTTTCCTGAGAGTGGGTTCAAAACTACCAGCGTTGAGTTAGGAATCCAGTCTGTACCAGTGTGCACTATCCACAGACTTAGAAGAAGAGGGTGTATCTTTGTAAGCTCTTAATAGAATACAATTTGTATGAAAAATAAATAAGTAGCTGACATATTTACAAAAAGACAAAGTGATAGATTGGAAAGAAGAAGTAAACAATAATCCTGATGAAGTGAAAAACATTAAAAACAAACAAACAAACAAACAGAAAAACATGGAAAGGCAGGGATGAAACACAAAGAAGATGGACTGCTGCAGGACTGGATGATAGAGGGCCTCCACTGTCTGGAGCAGAAACCCACGTTGGTGGGCCAGGCGCTAGAGACTGGTAAAGGCTGTCGAGTGAGGAACTGAACTTAAAGAAGGGGCCTGCAATTGGAGCTCTGGGGAAAGTGAGAAGTAAACAACCGCTCCCACCTATTGCCAAGAACAGCAGAGTACCTGCAGCCCAGGCTCCCTTTCCAGCCCCCGATCTCCCAACGTCTTCTCTGCCGGGCCCTTCTCTGACCGTCCAGTCAGACAAAGCCCCCCCGGGGCAACCTTGTAGATCTAAAAACCCCTCTGGGGCCACATTCTATCCCCCTTGCCTGCAGCACAGCTTTGACCACTGCTGTTTCTAATTCAGAATTCCTGGTCAGGGGAAGGGGCAACCTTGCAGACATTTACAAGAAAAAAACAATCAATGTAGCTCAAGATTGACTCTCACCCACCCTCTCAGGACAGGAAGAGGAGCAGAGCAAAAAAAAACAAGACAAAGAATGGACTTATACCAGGTGTGTTCTGCTGAGTACATTACTTAATCTCTGAACTCGGATTTCCTACTTTACAAATAAGGAATTATGATGAGATTTTGTAAGAATTAAATGAAATCATATACTCCAAAGAGCCACCAAACACTTTTAGAAATGACATAAACCAAGCCAAACTCACTGCCACGGAGTCAACACTGCATCACAGTGACCCCCTGGACAGGCCAGAACTGCCTCTGTGGGCTTTGAAACTGTAGCTCTTTGGGGAGTAGAAAGCCCTGAGGTGATTTCCTACCACTGCCTCAGTGATTATCTCTGCACCATCTGGGTTCCCCAGTTAGGAAGTCTGGGGTTCAAATTCCAATTGAGGTACTACCAGTTATAACGGCCTTGGGAAAGGAACTTTGCTGGTGATTTAGGGGGAGGCTTAGAGCTTGTCTTTCAGTGATGTGGTTAAAAAACAAATGGGGGAGGGATCCTTTTAAGAAACCTCCCTCTACTTCTGAATTCCAAATGTATTGTGAAAATTACAATTAAAAGCAATAAATTGGAAAAAGTGATGCAAATTAGTCCCATAAATAAAGCACTTGGGACACTATCTTCAGACACAAAACAAACACTGACACCAAGTCTATTCCAATTCACAGTGACACATTATAGGATGGCTTCCAACTATATGGGATTAAAAATCTCTATGGAGGCATATAGCCCCTTATTTCTCCCTTGAAGCGGACAGTGGGCTTGAAACTATGACCTTGGGGTGAGCAGTTCAATGTGTACCTGACAGTCACCAGAATTCCTATTAAGACACATGTGAACTGAAAAAAATATATATCAGATAATTGCTGCAGTTAAGTCAACTCTGATTCGAATCAGCCCTGTGTACAACACAACAAAACAAAACATTGCCTAGTCTTGTGCCAGGCTCACAATGACCACGTTAGAGGCCATCGATGCAGCCACAGTGTCAACCAGTGTTGCCAAGGGTCTTCCTCTTTTTCACTAACCTGCTATTATTCCGAGTATGTCTTTTTCCAGGGACTACTCTCGCCTGATAATTTTCCAAATATATGAAATGAAGACTGGTCATCCTCACTTCTAAAGAGCTCTCTGGCTGTTATCTCTTCAGAAATATAGGCAGATATTTTACAAAGATAAAGTGTATTTGGTGTGGGAAACTGAGGACCAGAAAGAGAATGCATACAACCAAAATTTCTACACTCTTAAGTCCGGAAGGCTGATTCTGGTGGATGCTGGCCTTCACATTTGTGGGTTAGCGATGATGCCAAACCACCTTCTTCACACTAAAAATCACCACCACCACCCCATTATGGTGCTACTTTAAAGATACCTATACAAGCACATGGCAGCTCCCCAGGCACCAAAAGCTATCTTATCTCTAAGAACAAGTAAGTTTAATGGCTCTCCCGCTCAAAGGGCAGTTGACTCCCCTCTGTCTGCCTCCAATACTGGTCTTGGGTTACTCCCTCAATGAGCTTAGAGACATCTAAAGTCAAGTCACTGTCCACCTTGTCCCCTGTGTGATTCACAGGGCCTGCATGTCCTAAGACAATATAAGTCTGTTGGAGAATATATTGCTCTCTCTTTTGTTTCTGACTTCTGGAAAGGTGAGCCCTCTCATGCTTTGTCTATTTGTTTGCACAGCTGCTCTCAGGACCCTGTTTGGTCATGAGGCTGGACCTCTCAGTTGGTTCTTTGGCAGTCCAAGGTATATTTAACATTCTTTCTTTAACACCATAATTCAAATGCAGTCTTCCTTATTCAGTGTCCAACTTTTACATGCATCTGAGGCAACCTGTATGCATGACTTGGGTCAGGTGCACTTTTCTCCTGCAGGTGATGTCTTTCCTCTTAACACTTTAAATAGGTCCTTGTTCAACAGCTTTGCCCAACTCAAATCAAATCATTTGATTTCCTAACTTCTGCTTCCAAGCGTATTGATTGTGGATCCAAGTAAAATGAAATCCTTGACGACTTGATCTTTTCTCCATTTATCCTGTTGTCTTTTCGTTTTGAGGATTTTAGTTTCTTCACATTGAATTATAATTCATAATGAAAGTTACCGTCTTTGATCACCAGTGAGATGTTGTCAATTCATAGAGACCTCCTAGCCATCAACCTTTATGTGGTATATTATAAACTCTGTCCTCTGTGACTGAGGCCACATTCCCATTTTGGAGGGAATTCTCTGCCATGTGAATAAAGACCGGATATTTCAAAATCAAGAGTCACTACCCTATGTTTACTTCAGAGTGTAGCCTAGTGAAAAACAAAACCTACACCTCCATCAAATTCATTCCTCTGAGAGTTACCTCAGAAGCAGGAACACAGAGAAATGCCAGGACCGTCTGAAGAAGAACCACAATGGAGCACATTTGAGATCTCTGTCAGATGTGGTGGAAGCCAAGACTAGGCACTCCTTGGAGGCTGCAGCACGATGACCACAGGACAGAGTAAAGGAGCCAGGCTAAGACCAGGGGCTGAGGCAAGGAGACTGACAACACAGAGGAACAGCAGGGGTTCCTGACCCACAGAGGCAGAAAACAATGGAACACATGGCTGAGAGGCTGAGGACCAGAGACTGGGCTGCTGGCTGGAAAGAGGCACAGATCTACAGAGATGACTGTATCCTTGCTGCTTACTGATCCTGACCGTGGGGACCTGTTAACTTCTCTAGTAAACACCTTCAACAGTGAGTCACTGTAATGAATCTGGAACCTAGGACAGATGTCGAGTGCCATGAGAGGAATGTCAGAATAAGGCATGCCTAACCGCTGCCCCCTGGCAATAGGGAACCTAGAGGGGGTCAGATACAGGCCTCGGTGTCATGTAAGCCATCAGTAAGCCTTTCAAGTCTTTTTCACTTCAGCAAGCAAGGTTGTGTCACACGTATTCCTCCCACCCGGATACCAGGTTACTCTTCCTGTAGTCCAACTTCTGGATGATGCGCTCAGGATGCGTGGTGGAAGGACACAATCCTGCCGCTGAGCTCTGCCGGTTTTAAACCAGGCAGGATCCTCTTGTTCTAGTCAAATGACTCTCTTGGTCTATGTACAGGTTCCACAGACACAAACCTGTTTTGAAATTCCTGTTATTCAAAATGATGCCCATGGGTTGTTATGACCCACACACTGATTATGCTATTGCACAGTCAATACAACACGAGGGCACATATTGTTAGGATTCTCTGCTTTCAGCCACAATCCAGAGCAGGCGTCCTCAAACTTTCTAAACAGGGGGCCAGTTCACTGTCCCTTAGACAGTTGGAGGGCAGGCCTATAGTTATATAAAAAGAACAACAACAACAACCAAAAAACGTATCAACAAATTCACTGCGGTCACTAAGCAGGACAGGCAGCAGTGGCAAAAACATCCGGCGACTGGGTAAATGTTCTCAGAGGGCTGCATGTGGCCCCTGGGCCATAGTTTGAGGACACCTGATCCAGAGGGCATTAGCAATGATATCCTTCGTGCAATGCCTTGAATCTGGCCTGCGATTCTAGCAACTCCCTGGTAATGTACTGCTACAATGGTTACTGTATTATCCACAGCAAAAATTTGACCTGTATGTGCTATTCATGATATTGCTCATAACACACACACATACACACACACAAAGCTTCAAAAAGTTCTTAGAAAAATTCCATTATCTCCCTATTACATTTCCCCACAAATATTTAAGACCTCTCCTTTGTGTATGTGTACATATACATGTACATATACCCACACACACAAAATTGTTTATACACGTTTACCTTTAAAAGCTAATGATTTCTTAAGAAAAGAAACCTTCTGAATATATTACTATGTTTACTCAGAAAAGGAGCCGAACCAATACAGCGTGTGCAATATGAATAAGTCATTAGACTGAATATTAATTAACAGCCCCCGGGAGGAGGGACTACCACTTTGTATCTGTTAACTGACTGTTCTGTGTGTACATTAAACATAAGTGTTTTGAGGTAGTCATCTTTTACCTAAAAGAACATTAACTTGACAAACTTTTCTTTATCCTTAAGAGTAAAGAACTAAATACCGTATATATTCATGTATAAGCCAGGTTTTTCAGCACATTTTTAATATACTTTCTGTGGTAAAATTAGGTGCCTCAGCCAATAGTCAGGTTGGTTTATTCTCGAGTACATATGGTAATACAAATATTCTAGGCTACATTTAATTCTTAACCAAAGAGCATATATTTTCAAAGAAAGGCAATTCACATGGATAAGAACACACCCTATAACCTGAGTAAAACAAGTTCTAGAGAAACTTCAATCATGGTGTACAACCCATAATGACAGGTTTAGCAATTTCACACACCACCCAGGTTGCACAATCAAACAGGTTAAAAAAAGGGATTGATAATGTTTAAGTTAATCCATACATTTAGAAATCTCATGTCAAAATAAAACATGTTCCAGCAAAGTTCACTATAGTCCTTGCCAAATTATTATCTAAGCTTCAAGATACCTACATCTATTTTCAAATATGTATCTTATTTTTTATTTTAGGCAAATATTCAAGAAGTGTGAGAGAGGTGCTTTCACAAAAACTAAGTTAACATCTTAAATCAGGAAGGGAAGAGAGGATGGCAAAAACTCTTACCGTGATAGAGCCACCATAATTCTTTCCCCAATGTAGAGATCACATATTAGAATGAAAAGAAGCATTTTTGGTAGCATTTTCTGTTCTTCTTGAAATAAGGAACAAGACAAGGGTGCCCTACTCTCAACACTTACTCAATATTGTATTCAAAGAGCAACAAGAAATAAAGTTGTCCAGATTGTAAAAAATGTAAATTTCTATTTAAAATGATATGATCCCCTATATTAGCATATAAAAAAACCTCACAGAAATTGAAAGAAAATTTCTATAGGTAATAAAGAACTGCAGCAAAATTGTGGCACAGAAGAACAACAAAAAAAATCTGCTAAGTTTCTATACACCAGCAAGGCAAAATCCCCAAGTTAAATAAGGGAAACAATTCCATTTACAACAGCATCTATGAGAATAAAGAAGCTAGAAATAAATTTAACCAGGGATGCAAAGTATTTATATAAAACATTGCTGTTAGAGATTAAAGAGAATTAAACAAATGGAAAGATATTTTTTTATCAGCACTAACAATCAATCGATAAAAGCAATCTAGAAATTCAACCCAATCCTGATCAAAATCCCAATAGCTTTCCTACGGAAATGGAAAAATATGTTCTCCACTTTATATGAGATGGTCTGACGCCCCAAATAACTAATAAAACAATGCGGAAAAAGAGCAAAGTAAGAAGACCTGGAAAACACATTATTCAACTGCAGTAATCAAGACAGCTTGGCACTGTGCAGCACTGCACACCCAGACCAGTGGAACCGAATGAAGGGACAGAAATAAACCACAAATCTATGGTCAACTGCTTTCTTCTAAGGGTGTTAATTCCATTCCGTGTGAAAAGTATCTCTTCAACAAATGGTTTGGGAAAATAGAATTTCTACATGCAGAAAAGTAAAATAGATCCACAGCCTTGTGCCAGACATAAAAATAAATCCCAAATGGATTAAGGACCTAAATGTACAAACGAGAAACAAGAATTTAAAAAAAATTAATCATTTTATTGGGGACTCTTATAACTCTTATTACAAACCATCCATCAACTGTTTCCGATATATTTGAACATAGATTCCATCGTTCTTTTCTAGCCATTTACTAGCTATTGAGCCCTTAGGATTAACTCCTCCTTTCCCCCCCTCCACCCTCCCCCTCCCCAAACTTTTTGGCCCCCTGATAGATTGTAGATTGCTAACTATTTTCAAAACTCACTCGGACAGCCATTTCCCTTCCCCTCTGGTTTCTGTTTCCCCCCCTTGCTGGGTGTGTGTGTGTGTGTGTGTGTGTGTGTGGTTATGTGCCATTCCTTGCAATTGGTGCCCTCCCCCCCCCCCCACCCTTTCGGTATCTCTATTCCCATTCCTGTTCCTGGGTTTCATGGGCTGCTTTATCTCTTGCCTATACCTATGTACATGCTCCCTTCTAGTCTCGACTGGGAGGCGGCGCTGAGTTTATGGGGGGTGAGGGGGAAGAACTGGGAGAGGGAGGAAGAGTGGTGAGGAGGCTCCAGAGAACAGAGACATACCGTGTGACCCATTAATGCTCTAGCGCACCCTGACTGACTCACCCCCTCCCTGCAACCCCACTGAGGGGGATGCTCCATTGTTCACAGATGGGTTTTGAAGAAAATGGAGAGGCAATAGTTAGTCCTCACTTTCAACAATGGACGATCCAGTAAAATCATAGAAGCACAAGCAGCAATAGACAAAAGAAATCAACGGGACCTCATAAAAGTCAGAAACATTTATCTGTTCATCAAAAGACTATCAAAGATATAAAAGACCAGTGGCTGACTGGGAGAATATCTTTTTGGAGACCCCATATCCAGTAAGAATCTAATAATCATGATATATATAACCTCAACAATTTAATAGACAAATATTTATGTTTTTTGTTTTGTTTGTTTTGTTTTTGTGGGCCTCACTGCCTCTGGTGGTTGTGGGAGCCACCCAGTGCCGCGTTTGAACCTCCAAGCCCACGGGCCGCACTCCCGCACTCAACCACTTATGCCACCGGGGCTCAGCCCGACAAATACATATGTATAAATATTTTTAACTGACAAGGAATTTGAGTAGACATTTCCCCAGAGGCCATCTGAATGACCAGCAAACACATAAAAGATGCTCATGATGATGTCATTAGCCATCCCAGAGATGCAAATGAAAATCATAATGAAATATCATTTAACTCCTACAAGTGAAAGTCTTTTTTAAAAGATTACTATTGTTGAGGATGTAGGGAAATTGAAATCTGTCTACTTCAGTGTCTGCTATTTTACCTTTCTAGTTTCTAATATCCATTAAAATAGCTGCACAGAAAATTCCTGATCAAAGGGTTTATGAAGGAAGTTAACAAGTTGTAATGCCAGTGAGACATGCTCAGGGTAGTTGTTTACCAGAGCATGTTACAGAGTTTCAGGTCTGCTGACAAGCCCAAAGAGGCATACCACTTTACAGAAAGTTTCAACCTGAAGGCATTTAACTTAAACTCCGTGGGTCAGCAAACCCAGATCTCCAAATTAAGTGCCCGGAGGCACCTACTCCAGTGAACCTCAGCCTGAAGACAATCGGCTACACTTCTGTGGGTCAGTAAGTCCAATTTCCCCAATTAAGTGCCCAAAGGCACCCTACTCCACAAGCTAGCCTCCAGCACAACAGAGCTCATCTTAACTTGCTCTGTGGGTTGCTAAGTCCATCACTCTGTTGCATGCTCTGGCTCCTGGTTCTATTGCTGATGCCCCTCTGATAGTATAGGCCAGCCAGGGGCCCTAACTTTTTAAACAGGGGGCCAGTTCACTGTCCCTCGGACCGTTGAAGGACCTAACTATAGTTAAAAACAAAACAAAACAACCTATGAACATATTCACTGCGGGCCTGGGATGAGTTAGCTGTTAAGCAGGCAAAAACACCCGGCGGCCAGATAAATGTCCTCAGCTGGCCGCATGTGGCCCGAGGGCTGTAGTTTGCTGACGCCTGGTATCGGGTGTCATCTGGATTCAGGACTTTTACCGCTCATGAATCTCATTGTACAGAGCACTCAGTCCATTTCTGACTCTTGCTGGTAAATGGGATCCCTTTTCCTGCTTCCCAGAGGGCTCATTTTATACACAACAGGATGAACTCCAGGGAATCCTGTATGCAATGACTCACAGGTGAATCCTATCACTATCTGCCCCCACCCTCTTCCCAGACCCATGCAGGGAAAGGTTAGTTGGTGGGAGTTGGAGTACTCAGCTAGAAGAGCCACACGAAGTCATCCGCTGCCTCTGCGGATGTCCAACACGAGTGGGAACGCAAACTGTGCAACCATGGTAGGGAGCAGAGTGGTGGGTCTAAAAAATAATTTACGCCCAAACAACTCTACTCCTAGTACAAATCCAGAGACTTGAAAGCGGAGATTTGCTCACTAACGTTCACTGCACAACTATTCACAACAGACCAAATGCGGAAACAAATTAAAACGCCCACCAACAGATGACAAAACACAAGGTGGTTTGTGCAATCAAATGGAATATTACTCAGTTTAACAATAGTTTTAATGCATCCTACAGTATGGATGGAGCTTGAAACCCTTATGCAGAGTGAAGTTAATCCGGAAAGGACAAATAGATGACTTCACTTGTAAAAACGGAGAGACTAAAGTTTATTCATGGTTATCAAGGAAAGGAGGGAGAAGGAGGGGGATTAAGCATGGGGTTAAAATCACATTAAGGGGAGGGTCGTACAGCTGAGAATGATAACTCGTCAGGAAGTTGTAAAGCGCCTATAAACAACTGAATTGGTGAACACTGCAATGACAGATTTGTACTCAGCCTAAGAAGAGAAGCAGATAGGGACACTGTGTGTGTACTACCCAGGACCTCATGGGAAGTGGTTCCCTGGGTGGGAGCTTCCCACTCTTAGTTTTCTGTGTCATGGCGGTGGTCTTAAAAATTTAGCAAAGGTAGGGGCTGAGCCCTAGTGGCGTAGTGGTTGTATGCGGGACTGTGACCCACAGAGTTGGCGGTTCAAACCCAGCAACAGCTCTCCAGAAGCAAGGCTGGGCTTCCTACTCCCACCAGGGCAGTGATGCAAAAAAAAAAAAAAAAAAGTTTACCAGAGACTTGGGGACTCAAAGCCCATGTGTAGGTGAAGCAATATCCCCTTACAGAAGGGTCACAGGGAGGAGACTAGCCAGTCAAGGTACAGTAACAATGAAATATGCAACTTTCCTCTGGTTCTTAAATGCTTCCTCCACCCCACCCCCACCCCCCACTATCATGATCCCAACTCTACCTTACAAATCCGGCTACACCAGGGGATGTACACAGATGGCCGGAAACATGGGGAATTCCGGACAGATGATCCTTTTGGGACCAATGGGGAGAGTGGTGATACCAGGAGGGTGGAGGAAAAGGTGGAGTAGAAGGGGGAAACCAATTGCAGGGATCTACATACAACCTTCTCCCTGAGGTATGGACAACAGGGAAGTGGGTGAAGGGACCTATCAGACAGGGTAGGATATGACAAAATAATGATAATCTATAAATTATCAAGGGACCATGAAGAAGGGGGAGTGGGGAGGGAGGGGAAATATGAGGAACTGATATCCAAGGGTCTAAATAGAGGGAGGATGTTTCAAGAATGATGATGGCAACAAATGTACAGATGGGGTCTGCATACAAAAGATGCATCGATCATGATAAGAGGTGTATGAGCCCCCAATAAAATTGATTTAAAAATAAATTTACCAGAGGCCATTCAAGGAGTAACAATCAGTCTCTGTTCTTCGGGTCAGCAACAGGAAGGGGAGGAGAGGGAGTGTGTGGCTAATGGCATCTGTGAACAACTGCCTCCTTTGGCAAGAGACCAGAACTGGATGGGGCCCAGCTACCCCGGCTGAACAGTGTGATCAAAGACGCTGAGAAGAATCGTAATCAAAAGGGAGAAAATGTACACCAGAACTGCAATTTTACCAAGGGGACTCCAGATTCTCTGCAGCTATGAGATCTGGATGAACCCCTGGGGTTACAGCCTTGAGATATATTTTTTAACTTAAGACAAAAATAATCCCCAAAGTCATCTCAAAACCAAACAGTAGTTTGGCATAATGAGCAGAAAACGTCTGCCTTGTGCATTTTGTGCATCTCACTCCGTGGACTCTGAGTGGAGTTGGGAACCCAAAAGAACAGATAGGAACCTGCGAGGGGGCAGCAGGTTTAAGCTGGCAGGGGAAGAAGAACCCAAAAGGAGGCTGAGGAGGGGGCTACAGCACTCAAGGACTGTCATCAAGGACACCGAATTGCACCTACCGAGATGGCCACGCTGATGTACCTTCTGCTGTGTCCAATAGAACCAACAATTTTTTAAAACGTTCAAAGTGTACCTCACAAACTGTAAAATTGCAGACCTAAGCTTTAAAATAATGAAGATACTTTTAAAACTCCACTTAAATTAAAATGGCTTTACTTATCTTGAGTCATTAAGAGAGCCCTACATTTTATTCTTTCCAGTTTAATTTCATGGCATTGGCACTTACCTGTAGGGGCTGACCCGGCTGTAAACAAATGCACAGCGACACGGGAACTCAGAGTGCGGTGTGTCTAACTGTGAGGCGAGATGTCAAATGACTAAATATTATCAGAGCCAAGGGGAGGGAGGGGGGCCTATAAGATACTGCTTTTAAAGAGAAGGCTCTCTCTCCAGCTACGTGTGAGGTCTATTAAAGATAATTCACCGTCCGTGTGTGTGTCACACACAGGTGCGCCCAGTGCTGTCTGGCTCGCACGGGAACACAAAGCAGCCCAAAATTCAGCGAACAAAGAGGACGTCCTGTTCCATGGGAAAGGAGCAAGCGGAATGTTTTTGTTTTGTTTTGTTTTCAGTGGCTTAGGTCTTTTTGTTTCATTTCTGCACTCAGAAGATTAGTCCATGGAAGTATATATGAGATTATATATATATATATATATATATATATATATATATATCCCTGCAATAAAACCAAAACCCCAAAATAAAGCTACCGCTACAATAGTACCTATTAAACCAAGTGTGAAAACTGTTCAACTGAATAAGAATTACTTTACCTTTTAGCAAAAGTGTGGCACTATGGGCTCAGAAATGGCCAGAGCAAGACACATTATTAGCCTCCTAGAACCGAGCAGTTGAGCAGCAGTGGCGGTGGAGAAGGGCCCGGTTAGTGACAACAGGGCAACCCAGACATGGAGACTCCCTGGTTGGAGCCAAGATTCCAGGCCCATTCATAGTACAGCATTATCCCCCTTCAACAGATCCTAGAACGAAGGGCAGTGCATGAACCCAAACACTCTAGGGGTTTGCAGGGGACAGCTACTAGGGAGTCTCTTGAACTGGAAACGTGAAGCTCAATGGAACTTCACATAAGACTCCGGTGAACAATGATGGCAATGGAGGGCGCGGGCTGCCACTAACACAGCACAGAAATGTGGGGTTTCCAGTGGTCTTAGAAGGCCCCTGTGATGGGGTCATTCAACCCCCAAAGGGGTTGTGACCCATAGGTTGAGAACCACTGAGCTAAAGGAAACATGGGACATGACGACTACAGATCGTGCACTGGGGGGCAGGATCTATGTAAATGTAAAATGTATGATTAGGGTAGCAAAATTAGAATGCAGATTGTAAATTAATGTATATTTTATCAAGGCCCTGGATCTGGTAAGTGTATTATGGTTACATAAAAGAATGTCTTCACTCTCAAGTAACATAACGGAACTCTTAAGGTAAAATTGTGTGCATCTGAAATGTCTTGGGACAAAAACCAGTATGTAGGTGTGAGAAGGGAAGGAAGTGAAGGAGATGATCAACCAAATGTGGGGAAAGGTTACGAACTGGTGACTGTGCAGAGATATAGAGGAGAGTTCTCTATTGTTCTTTTGACAGCTTCAAATTATTTCAAAGTAAAGAAGGGAGGGCCCTGTAAATTCCCCTGAATGATTCAGAAGCTCCCCTACTCAAAAGGCTCGAATCTGCAAAATTTCATAGCAACTAAGAACGCTATAAGGAGCTCGGGTGGCATAGCAAATTGTGTGCTGGGCTGCTAAGCACAAGGTCAGCAGTTCAATACCACCAGCCATTCGTTGGGCGAAAGAACAGGCTTTCTACTCTCATAACAAGTTATAGTCTCATAAAGCCATGGGGACAGTTCTCCTATTCCTACAGGGTTGCTATGAATTGAAATATATTTGATGACCGTGAGTATGAGTTTTTGAGTTTCGATAAAAAGCACAAACTCAGGGTGAACCCCAGTGGCGTAGTGGTTGAGTGTGGGACTGCGGCCCATTGGCTTGGCGGTTCAAATCCAGCAGCAGCTCTCCGGGAGCAAGGCTGGGTAGCTCCCACTCCCACCAGAGGGAAGTGAATGCCCCCCCCCCAAAAAAAAGCACAAACTCTTCCTCCCAACTGATAACATTAGTAGTCATTTGTTTGGTGTCACTTTGGACTTAAAAGGTATCAAAATGGACTCATGAACAGTCTTTTGCAACTAAGTTACATATATTTACAAAATGAGCAATAGTAAACATTACAAGGTAGGAGGCAAAAAAAAAGAAGACGAAAAAGGAAGTTTGCCCCAGTACATTGCCCTATTCCAACCTGGTGTTACCTGAGGCCGGATGGTCTGACCAACCCCACAGAACCAGTTAGTAGCAGAGAGAGGTCTTGAGAACTGTTTTCTAACCCTTGCCACCTTCTATTTTGTCAAACTACCCTCTGCCTGTCAACCCAGATGGTTCCGTGGTCCCAGCAAGAGTCATCCCCAACAGTGTCTGTAAAGTAAAATCTGTGCAGAGTGATGTTTATTGGGGTCTACTTTACTGCTAGCAATAGCGGCCCCGGTGGCATTGCCAGCTAAGCGTTTCTGCAAAGTTTCCAGTTCAAACCCGACACTCACTCTTTGGGAGAGAGGGGAGGCAGTCTGCTCCCATAAGGACGTACCGGCCACGACAGCCTATATATAGTCCCTATGAGTCAGAATCAGCTAAGGAGCAGTGAATTTGGGGATCTGCTACAAGAAAACGCTCAGTCTCTTCAATGTTTTAATCGCTAAATGTGCAGAAAGCAAAGGCAATTGTGGGGCAGGAATGGCTTGTCCACAAGTCAGGACCCAGGGACTGCCGCCTAAGCAGCAGAAACGAGCCAGTCCCCCTCCCTTTTAAAGTCTTTAGGTTCACTGAGGCAATACGGGTGAAAAAGGAAACAACATGTCCAAAGGCTAGCTAGCAATGGTGAAACCTTTTGCCACAGTCAGCTGACCATCCGCTTCGGAGGAGAGCACAACACAGCGCGAGGGGAAGGGGGAAGGGAGAAGGGCAATGTCGGGCCTGAGCAGAGGAGTGGGGAGAGAGAGCCCCATGATAAAGAGCAGTGTCTCTGACGGGAAAAAGAAAAGCCAGGAGCCATAAGCACCGAAAAAGACACCACCTTCCTAATCGTACAATTATATGAAGCTTCATTCAGCAGTGTGTGTTGTGTGTGCACGCACGCACACAGTGAGAGAACCACCATGTTCCACTCCCACTTTATTTCAACTCTTTCAACAAAGGGACACCTAGGTAATGATTTCATGTGTGACAGGGTCTGTAAGTTTAAGAGATTTGTTGTCTCACGACATCTTGAAAGACCCTCCAGTTTGAGAGTACTATGGCACAGAATACCATCAAGTGTGTTTTGTAAAACTCCCTAAAAAGCCTTTAGTAAATCTGAAATCACTGGGCTTATATTTATTTACAGTGCCATATAAGTTGCGAACTAGAACCATTCACACGATGAATCTAAGTCATCACAGAGTCCTATCTGTGACCCTTTGATGTCGCAAGACCGCTCTATTTAAACCGGCTGCTTTTTGAGCTGGCTCCTGCAGTCAAATAGTAGAACAACTGCAGGACAGTGCCGAGGATGACAAATCTCACTGAGAGGCGGTGACCGAGCAGTGGAGTTCATGTTTGGTAGGCCTGAACCTATACTCAGCAAAATGACAACTTATCATCTGTCACACACCCTCTGAGTCATTCATGGAATAGTGAAAACCACAAGTGTTAATTTGTGAGGGCCAAGGGTCCATCCTACCAGCAGCTGACTGGCCAAAGAAAGCATCATGTGCGCTAGGCTCTCTCTGGCCCTAGCAAAGCAGCAATGTCCGTAACAGCAAAAAAACTCGTATAGTGGCTTGTGGCTTATACACATCCCTCAAAGTAATTTCTACAGAAAGACTATGTACTTAAAAAAAAAGTGTTTGGCAAGAAATGATTTAGTAACAGCACAGTTCTCCATGTGGGCATTTTATGAAGAAGTGAGGGAACTGTAACCTTGCCATTTCTTTTTCAAGGATAAGAAAAAGTGCCCCTAAGTGCTAAAGAAGGGAAGTTTCTGCACAGACACTGCAATGTGAAGACTCCTCCTTCCAGTCAATTCCAATTCATAGCATCAAGGCAGCACTGGCCTTTGGGGGCTTCCGAGACAGCATCTCTTTACAGGCATGAAAAGCTTCAGACTTCTCCCTCAGTGCAGCAGCTAGTAAAGAACTGCCGACCTTGCAGTTAGCCTCCCTGAGCCACCAGAGCGTCCGTGTGGAGACTAGAACATCTCTCCTGCTCCCCACCCCCAATTATTCTAAAAGCACTCACAGAGATAAGCTACTGAGTTCAACTTTTCAACGTGGGAAGTCTTATCCTTCATCCTCAGAGTAGCTAGTGGGTTTGAACCGCTGACCTTGCAGTGAGCAGCCCAATGCCTGTCCCAGCAAAAAGGGAGAAGTCTCCCCTTTAATTTACTAGAACTCCTTCATAATGACCTACAACTGCCGAGGAGGAGTTGCCAGAATAGGCTTTCAAAGAACACTGTAAGTCTTAGCTGCCAGAAGCTGCACAGACAGAGGAAAAGTGGGACGGGCACTTGACAACACTTGCAGAGGGGGAAGAAATGGGCATGACAGGGAGATACTGGTTCTTTGCACTTAAAGTGCACGTGTGTATAAAGGTTCGTGTGGCCATGAGCATGTTTGCAATCATGGAATACAAACAGCAAAGGCAGACGGGAGTCAAATCACCAAGAACTGACAAGAGCACGGGGGACACATGTGCACTGCATTTCCCCAAACAAGAGATCTCAACCAAGAGACCACAGCTAACACCAGAGCCACGAAGTGCTCAACTCCCCAAACGTGTGCATAAACACACGCAGATGAATGGATTCATTCTCCTGGACCACATCTACAGCTCTCAAATGAAGGGTACAGGAACTCAGGAGCAAAAAGTGGTTAAGAACCCTGGGTTCAGTGACTGATCATCGCTATATAATTAAAAGCGAGATGTGTGGCGTACTAAGGGCAGAAACTTAGACATTTGTGGAGGCTGATGGATTTTAGAGAGAAGCTTAAAGGCAGGGACGAATAATGTGGTTATAGTAATACTCCAGTTACTGTGCATTTGCGAGTATAACTGGCAACCCCAGAGCCTTTTCAAAGGTAAACTTGCTGGATTTTGCAACAACCTGTATGTGGATTCTGTAAGAGAAGAGAGCTAAGGGTGCCTTTTCTTCTTCTTCTTCTTGATGAAAAAGCTCATGCCACTCAGGGTCCCACAGCATCCTAAGTAAACGCCACTGGGCACAGCAGAGCAGCTTCCAGAGAAAAGGCACCAACTGGGCTTATTCAGCAGTGCAACGCGAGAAGGTACTCCTCCCCCTCACTGTGCCCAACTAGCCATCACTGGGAAAGTCACCAGAAAATGCCAAAGGCCCCAAGGACCAACTACCAATGGTCTAGAAGCGCGTGCAGCAAGCTGTGGCAAACTAAAGCCAGCCCTGTTTGCATAAGTAAAGTCTTACTGAAACACAGCCGTGTCCATTTGGTTCTGTGCATCGCCTTCGGCTGCTCTCAGTTGTTTGTGTGTTGCTGATGTTGCTTCTGTGCTACAGAAGCAGATCGTGTAGTTATAACAGAGAATGCATGGCTCGCAAGGGCCTTTTACACAAAGCCTGCCAACCCTTGGTCTGGAAGAAAAACACGGGCAGGGTTTACTACTTCAGTGAGCACTCCTCAAATACCATCTTAGGCACGGTTCTCTACAGAAGCATTACTGGTTAAACTTCTATATGTATGCAGAAAAAGAGAGGTCCTTATCAAGAAAATGCATGAGTGGGCAAGTGTCCAATCCCAGGTAAGTTCCAAGTCCAGGGTTCTTAAGCACTTTGTATTCCTAAGACCCCTGAGCCCACTGTGGAGGTTGATGAATACAAGTATCAGGAAAAGCAGAGGTTAATTAATGGCTGCAGTGGTGAACAAATCCAAGGTCTGTGGGTCTGACTTCTGGCTGCAGGGGCAAATGAATCCAAGGTAAGACACCAGACTGATAAATTCCAGATCAGCAGGCTATGCAAAAGGTGGTTGGCTCAAGTCCAAAGAACCAGAGGTCAATGAACCAGAAGTAGGATCCACTCCCAGAAAAGAGCAAGCCTTAAATTAGAAGCAAGCCATACCCTCAAGGAGATATCATGGTGAAGGATTCCTGGGTCTTTAACTACCAAACCCCTGAGAATCTTGGTTGGCCCAGCCAAGTTGACACTGAATGGAAGCACTGATGCAAAGAAAGCCTATGCACTCCACTTTTGGAAACAATGATTTTAATATATACATCATCCACATATTCCCAGTCCTAAGACACAATGTGCTCCCAAGGTTTTTGTTTGCTTGTTTTGCTAATAACATGTTCAAAACAAGTATGTGTAACAACAGAGGATTCAAATAACTAGCAGCTGTACTTATGTGAGGTCCTTGGTTGATGCCTTCAGTTGGCACTCAACTATTAACCTAAAGGTTGGCGGAGGTGATGACATCAGGGGATATTAGCTTTCCACTACTGTTCTTTATCAATGTCAATTTGGCTATTCCAGGTCCATCACATTAAAAGTAAACAAATAGCAGGTTTTAGATTGCATTGGCCTCATCAAATCAAGGGTTCAGGTGTCAGGCATCAAAGAATTAAAAATTGTATCATTATAAAGGAGGGGAAGTACTGAGTGGAGACGGAAAGCCCATCAATAGGTGAAGCGACATCCCTCACAGAGGGGTTGCAGGGAGGAGAGCCAGTCAAGGTACAGTGTGGCAACAATGAGGTATGCAACTTTCCTCTTGTTCTCAAATGCTTCCTCTCACCCACTATCACAATCCCAGTTCTGCCTTGCAAATCTGGCAAGACCAGGGGATGTACACTAGAGTCCGAAATATGGGGAATTCAGGACAGATGATCCCTACGGGACCGTGGTGGGTGTGGTGATACCAGGAGGGCAGAGGGAGGGTAGAGTGGAAGGGGGGAACCAACTGCAAGGATCTATACATGATCTCTCTGAACTATGGACAGCGGGGAAGTGGGTGAAAGGACACATCGACTGAGTAAGATATGAAAAAGTAATATCAATGTGTAAATTATTAAGGGTTCATGGGGGAGGGGGGAGGAGGAAGGGGAAAAATGAGGAGCTGGTATTGGAGGCCTAAGTGGAAGGAGGATGTTTTGGGGGTGATGATGGCAACAAGTGTGCAAAGTGGTATGCATATAATTGATGTATATGTTGTGATGGGAGTTGTATTAGCCTCCAATAAAATGATTTTTTTAAAAAAGGAGGGGGGCAGAGTAGTTTATTCCAAGGGCTCAAGTAGAGAATATTTGGAAATGAAGATGACAACGTGTGTACAGATATGCTTGATACAAATGATGTATTGAATGTTATAAGAGCTGTAAGAACCCCCAATAAAATTACTGAAAAATACATTGCGTCTTCTACCCCATGAACAATGAACATCTCCCTATTTTTCTGTATCTTCTTTCATTTCCTTCGGCAATCCTGTGTAGCTATAGTTTCACATGCTCAAGCTTTGTGACAGTGCTAAATTTCCATGTGCTTATTCCAAGTGTATAGAAATGGAATTGGTATTCATATATTATTCCTGTATGTCTCAATCTTATTAAACTCACTATTTAGCAATTTTCTAAGTGCCATCAGATTTCCTAAATAGACAGTCATCTGTGAATACACTTCTATTTCCACCCTTTCAACCTGGGGGCCTTTCATTTCATTTTCTGGACTGACTGCACAGGCAAGACCCTCTGGCACCACTGAGAAACAGAGGAGATGAGAGCAATCATCCTTACGTTGCTCCCAATCTTAGAGAGCCAGTATTTCTTCTGTCTTTCACCATAAGTATAATATCCTCTGTAGGATTTTCCCACATGCTCCAGTTGAGGTAGCAAGTTCTTTTCTAACGCCAGCCTGCTCAGAGGTGTTTATCAAGAATGAAAGGTAGATTTTATCCAATGCTTTATTAGGGGGGGGGATTTATTTATAAGGAAATTTGCCTCCATTTATTAATGAGGGTAAGTCCCACTAAGGTTCCAACTCATGTGTGTCCAAGTTTATTCCAAAGAAAATATGGTTAAAGATAGCTCTCTGCTCAGTAGATGGTTACAAATAAGTTCTCTCAGTGAAACACCTTCCTTGGTCCAATCAAAACTAGTTTCTAAGAGTTAGTTAATTTGAGCCAGTTGATATGAAGGCAGAGAAGTCATTTCAAAAGTTTAAGGCAAGTGTTTTGGGACTCTTATTTATAGGATTTGCTTGAAAGAACAATTATGGTGCTTATTATTAAGAAGTTTTAAGAAAACTGGAAAGTGAATTGGCGAGAAGGCCAGGAAGTTGCATCAAGTAATTTTTTCCCATTATGACAATATACCTGTTAATTCTTGCGCAAGGGCTGTGGTATGAGAATATAAAAAAATATTAAAGTGTCCTGGTTGTTTCTCTAGAGAACCCTGCCAAACACAACCGGTTTAAAGGAAACAGTGAGAAACAATGGTCTCACATTTTTGTATTTTTGACTAGTAAAGGTTCCTAAGGTTCCTATGATTTTGTAGAACAACACTTAATTTACCCTTGTACAGTAAATTACATAGATTGCTTTTTTAATGTTAAATCACCCTTGCATTTCTTGATTAAGTCCCACTTGGTCATGATGTATTATTATTATTTACAAATTGTTGTTGCCCTCTACGTATTAGAACTTTTTCATCTTATGCAAATGGGAATTTCCATGTAGTGTTTTTTTGTAATCATTTTATTGGGGGCTCATACAACTTTTATCAGAATCCATACATCCATCCACTGTGTCAAATTTGTAAATGTGTTGTCATCAACACTCTCAAAACATTTCTTTCTACTTGAGTCCTTATTATCAGCTCAATTTTCCCTCTCCCTCGCTCATGAACTCTTGATAGTTTATAAATTACTATTCCTTCATGTTTTACACTGTCCAATGTTTCCCTTCACCTACTTTTCCTTTGTCCATCGCCAGGGAGGGGGTTATATGCAGATCATTGTGATGGGTACCACTTTCTCCCCCACATTTCCCTTAACCTCCTGGTCATGTAGTGTTCTTTTCATTAATATCTTTGTCTAGTTTCAGTGTAATGGTGGCCTTACTGAGTAAATTAGGAAGTACTCCCTCCTAGGCAACTTTCTGGAAGTTTTTGTGTAGAATGGCATTATTTGTTCTTTGAAAGTTTGATAGAATTCACTTTATAAAATTAACTGAACCTGGAGTTTTCTTGGTGGAAACGCTTTCACCACAAACTCAATTTCTGTAATAAGTTAAGGGCTATTTCTGTCACCTATCTTTTTCCTTGATTCAACAGCATAAAGCTGTTCATAATAGTCACTTGCTACCCTTTTAGTATCAGGAGACTATGTGGTGATGTAATCAGTATCACTCGTGGTGGTAACAATTTGTGTCTTTTTTCTTAGAAAATAAATTTATGATTAAAGCTTTGTCCAATGCCTTTGCTTCTATTTCACTAATTTCCACATTCATCTTTTTCATTTTTCTCTTCTACTTACTTTGGTCTCATCTGTTCTTCACCTAACTTCTTAGTGAGAAGTTGTTACTGTTACTGAGGGCTGTGCAGTCAGCCCTCAACTCGTGGTCACAAGTGCTTCAGAGCAGAACTGCTTCACTGGGATTTCAGGGCTGTCTCTCGGTAGGAGTTTGCCAGACCTGTCTTCTACAGGGCAGCTACTGGGTAGGTTTGAACCACCAATCTTTAGGTTTGTAGGTAAGAAACTGCCTAGGTAAAGGGGCATTAATTTGAAATGTTTTCTCTTTAAAATAAGTATTTAGTGCTCTAAAGTATCAAGAACTGTCTTTTATTGGCATTCCACTTTCATCTACGACAAAATGTCTTCTAATTACCTTTTTGATCTTTTCTTTGGCCCATCCAAACCCACAGTCGCTGAGCTTGTTTCAAACTGACCCATAGGTTATTTATCTCATTTAACATTTCATTGTGAAGTGGGTGAAGGGTTACTGAACAGATCCGTTTTATACTTAACAATTCACACACATTTTATTTCATCTTGTTTACTGCAGCCTCAATGTAATAGCACTCATCCAACCTCCTCCCTGTGTTTCCGGTCAGTATTCCTCCCAATCCTTCTGAACTCTGTCCTTGGGCACATGCTGCCCCCTTGATCCCAAATGATTGCTCACCTTCCAGACCTGTTCACTGTTGGCTAAAAATGGAACCAAATGGAGTCATGAGGTCAGTGTCAGACGTGAAGAGTCATAGTCTTTCTTGGGTTTCCATCAGTCTCTGTCCAACAAACAAGTCTGGTCTCTAAGATTTTGAGTTCTGTTCTGCCTTTTTCTCCCACGCTATCCAGGACTTTCAAATACGATCCCTTTCAGGATAGTTGGTATGGTGATAGTCAGGCATCATCTAGTGATTCTCGCCTCCAGGTAGTGGAGGCTGCTGTTCACCTGGCCTCTTTGTCTATTGGGTTAATTGATTTCCTATGTCTTCGATTTTGATCACTCTTTTCTACTGAACTGGGATGAATGTGCACTAGCTCGTAGGACTCCAGTCTCTACTCATCTAAGTAGGATGGAGAACACCGTCTTTGGGAACTCTCTTATGCCAAATGACTTTTGTGTCCCCGAGACAGACTTGTAGTCTATTTAAAACGATGCTCTTTCGCCCTGGCTGACCATCAGTCAACATCAACCCAACAACAGCAAATCTGGTTGCTTTTGATACAGCTCCCAAATTTTTGGAACGTTTCTGCTAATAATTTCTAATTTAATTTCACTGAAATAAGAGTGTATTATATGCATAATCTCAATCCTTTAAAATTTGAGGTTTTTATTGCCCATAAGCATGATCATCCATTAAAGTACACGCTCTCGGTGCAAAGAGGAGAAGGGGTATTGTGCTGCTGTTGAGGAGAGTACTCTATAGATGTTAATCAGATCAAGTCGGTTGATTGTGTTCAAGGCTACTATATCCTTACAATTTTCTGTCTCCACATTCTCTCTTTTATTGAGGGGTACTGAAATTCTAACTAATATTATGGATATGAAGGTTTCTTCTTGAAGTTCTGTTTTTCTTGAATATATTTTGAAGTGCTGTAATTAAGAACAATATTTAGAATGGCTATGTTTCCTTGACTGGCATTTTTAGCATCACTTTTAGTAATATTCTCTTTTATCTACAGAAATACTTTCCATCTAGTTTCTATCTAATAGAGCCACTCCACCTTTTTTAAAAATTATTTTAAGCACTTCAATTCTTTACTTTTAACCTAGTCATATCTTTATATTTAACATTCTTATAGACAGGATTATTGAGGGTTTTTATACCAATGTGATTATTTCTGTCTTCTATCTACTAAGTTAGATCACATACACTTAAGGTGTATGATAATTAGGTTTATATCTTTTTCCTTCCTACTTTTTCCCATACAATCTATATGTACCAAATACCATGTATATTTGTGTGTGTATATATATACTAAATACATTCACATAAATTACCACAATCTATCTTCAAATGTACTTTATCACTTCAGTTTTTGTGTAAGAACCTGCCAAGAGTAAATACTCTTGCATCTTATATTGCCCTTTAGTGTTTAGACTATGTGAAGTATGATGCCTTACTGAAAATGAGAGAAAAGTATTAGGAGGAGGAACCAAACAACAGAGCTTTTCCCCTTGACTTCATTAAAAAGAGTAAATAACTTAAAAAGGAAACATGGCTCTAAGAATTCACACTCTAAAACTTGACCACCATATTCAAATTCTAGCTCTGTGAAATGTACATGTAATCATGGGCCAGTTGCCCAGCTTCTGTATCTCAGTTTCTACATCTTGACAATGACAGTTATCATTATGACCTCACCAGATTATCCAGAGCAAATGCTTAAAAACCACCAACCACTGACGAAATGTAGCACAAACAGCAATCTGCACTGTTTCCACTGAGCAGATCAATATTTTTCCAGAGCCACAGTCACTACCTAAAAACAATCTTGCTTATCTGGTCAACACACTGGGTTCCACTGCTTTGAGTTAATCTGCAAACAGATTAGTTAGCCTATTCATGCAAATGACCCCAATAGCACTCATTATATACAAGAGGCTTTGATGTAGAGAGATCCTTGCATCTGCTTCAAAAGTTAACGGGAAGATCCTTGAATATCTGCCATGTCCTCGGCATTGCTTCAAACACTTGCACATGTCATCTCATTTAATCTTCCCATCAACCCTGTTAGAAAATGTATTACATTCTGCTCTTTTAGAGATGAGGTATGAGGCACAGAGGTTAAGTAATGTCTCCAAAGTTGTGCAGCCAGGTAATAGCTACATTGCCAAGGTAGTTTTTCCAGGAAATCTTCTTGTATATGGCTTTAAGGGCAGGAGCCACGTCAGTATTAAGGTCCGTGAAGAATAGTATCTAAAGTAGAGTCAGAAATCAGAATGTTTGATTCTCATGCTACAGAGGGACTTCAAAAGTTCATGGTAAGATTCTTTTTTTTTTCATTAAATTTTTGGAAACCTTCTTGTATTTCTCTCTGACCACATGGTTTCGCTCAGAATGATGTGCTACTCTCTGCACACAGGCCTGATTGTTTTCTTGTTGCTAACTGACTTTCTCACCTCCTGAATCACTGCTGTACTCGGAGCTTCTGCTTTCACTTACTTCCATTCCCTGACACTTTAGTTCTACAGAACTAAACACAAAGGCACCTCTACCACCTCAGGTCTGTGGCTAAATGGCAAATTAACTTTGTTTTCTATATCTGACTAAATTTTCTCCACCAGACAATTCTAGGTATGCAGACTTTGAGGTCAAGTGTCCCCTCTTGATCCAATCAGTTGCATCACCGTTCTATAATGATATAAAACAGAGCTGAACTTCTGAGCTCTGTTCTCCGCAATAAACAGAGAAGACGACTACCAAAGAAGCTTGGGCAGGTCAGAATAATACAAGACAAGTCCAGGACACTGAGTCAGCTATTATCACTAATTTGGAGTTCAATGCATCAGTATTTTTAATCTACTTAGTTACAGTAATTAAGCAGTTAAAACATAAAATTTGGTTATTATCAAGAAAGATACAAAATATCACAAGCACGTGGCTGACATCCAGTTGTTGTTAGGTCAAGGGCTCCCGTGCTCCATCAAGAGCACCAACTACATCAGAGAAAAGAAAAACCAACTGCTATCTGTCAATTCCAATCCTGCTCACACACAGAACGGTCAATCACTCTGCCATGTCTAGGTGGCACACCAATTAAGCACTGGGCTATCAACTGAAAGACAATGAGGGGAGGATTCTTTATGGAGGATAATGAAGATACTCTAAAATTACCGGTTCTGACAATTGAATGATTCTACGACTATATCAATGACTGAATGGTTCAATTATATTTAAAGTGCTACAGACTTTGGTGGGGGGGGAGAGTTGTCCTATAATTGAAGCCGAAACAAAATCGAGCAAATTAGGTAACAGGATAAAATGCATAAAAGTATCTAAAACAAATGGTACATAATTACTATTCCCAATGCGTTTAAAAGTTATTGTGAACTAGTGGGAAGGCATTTCAATGGCATCGGCTATGCTTCAGTTAGTAAGTTCCTCATATACTTATTAAAATATACGACTTACTTTGCTTAAAGAGCTTTACAAGACTGCACAATACTCAGTAATGAAGGTAAAGATAAGTAAGGGAATTTGCAAAAATAGCACATATAAGTACATGAAAATATCAATTTCACTGTAATTTTTTTTCACTGCAGCCAAAAAACTTCACTGCAAATTTTAAAAGAACATTTACCACATAATAGAATAATAGTGAGGGTAGAGAGAAACAAACACTACACCAGAGATACTTAATTTCCAAACAAATTTCTAAAACACAAATAATTTTTATTTTTAATCTTTTAACTCCATCCATATTAATTTGCAATTCCCCTCTTAGGAGGTCATCAAGAATAAATAACTACTCCAGGAGCAAGGCTGGCCTTCCTACTCCCACCAGGGCAGTGATGCCCACAAAACAAAACAAAAAGAATAAATAACTAGACAAGAACAAGATCGGTTTTAAAAGATGTTAACTCTATCAAAGGAGTGGTAGAAACAACCTAAATATTCATCAATATATTGCTGACATATGATATAGCTGTGTGTGCTGATACAAGAGAAACTGTCTTTGCATATCAGTATCCCTGGAAGTATACACAAAGGTCTTTTAAAACTAGTATCAATTGGTTTGGCTTACTACATTATTGGTCTCTTCTGTTTGTTTTATTAATTGAGATATACACACATAGAAGGAATTCTAGTGGTGAAGCGGTCACACCTGGGATTGCTAACCACCAAGTCAGCAGTTTGAAACTACCAGCTGCTCCTCTTTTAAACTCTCATACATTCTAGTCTCAGAAACCCACGGGGGCAGTTCCACAGCGTCCCCTCCATGAGTCGAAATCGACGAGATGGCAGTGAGTTTCATTTCGGAGGCACAAATACTACAGTGTGAATCTATCCCAGGCATGCTGTTTGATGAATTGCAACCTATGTAAAAACCTACACAGTCTCACGGGAAGAGACAGCATCTCCAGCATTCCAGGATTTGTTCAGCCCCACCCTTCTCCAGTCGCACCATCAACACAGGCATGGGTGACCTTGACTAGAATGCCACATAAATGGAATCAAACATTAAGTACTCTCTGGAACCTGTCTTCTTTTGCTCAATAGGAGCCTGGTCCACGATTGTGGGGCAGCACTTTTCCCTTCCACTGCTGCGTGGTGTTCCTCTGTAAGGCTACACCACCTTTACCCTGGTTGCTGATGGACACTTGGCTCGTTTCCAGGTGGGAACTATTATGAAAAAAGCTACTATGGACTTTCTTGTATATGTGCTTTTAAATTTGTTTGCTTGTTAGCTCTTTTCAGGGTTCATAACTTTTTACTGCTTTTTAATTTCACTTTAGATATGTTAGTCATAAAATTAAAGAGTCAACCAACACGATCACTGAAGTAAAGTGGGTGCACAAGCAAATGCGGTGAAGAAAGCGGATGGTGCCCAGCCATCAAAGGATATATCATCTGGGGTCTTAAAAGCCTGAAGATAAACAATAGACCATTTACTTGAGAAGAGACCACACTCACACAGAAGAAGCACAACAGCCAGCATGGCCACATGGTGGTGAAAGGTCTGGGCAATAGACATCAAATGGGGGAAAAGCACACATATCACTGTGTGCACACATCCCCAAGGAGCCCACTGAGGACATGTGGGAGCATAAGCAAGGGTGGTGAAGAAAGCAGATGGTGCCCAGCTATCAAAGGATAGAGCATCTGGGGTCTTAAAGGCTTGAGCATAAACAAGCAGCCATCTAGCTCAGGAGCAACAAAACCCACCATAAAAGAAGCTCACTTGCCTGTGCGATCATGAGGTGCTGAAACAATCTGGCATCAGGCATCAAAGAACAAGAATCAAAAACAATGGACTAATTGACTCCCGATATTGCTGAAGACAAATGGATACAAAGGCAAACAGAGTAGAAGAAACTAAGGTGCCCAGTTACCAAATGATTGAATGTCTGGAATCTCAAAGACTTGAAGACAATCGAGTCACCATTCAGCGCAGAAACAGCAAAACCCACATGGAAGTAGCACACCAGCATGTGTGATCAAGAGGGGCCAAAGGGAGCAGGTATCGAGCATCAAAGAATAAGAATCACCTCATTATGAATGAGGGGGAAAGGAGGATGGGGACCTAAGGCTCACTGGTGGGTAATTGGTCACCTCTTTACAGAGGAGTCACGGGAAGGAGACAGACCAGCCAAGGGGCAGCCAGGCAGTGATGATGCATACAAGTTTCCTCTAGTTCCTGAAGCCTTCCTCCTCCCAACCATCATGGTCCCAGCTCTATCTTACAAATCCAGATAGACTGGAGAAGGTACACTAGTAGAGAGGGGAGCTGGAGATACGGGGGAACCAAGATGGATGATCCCCTTCGGCCCAGTGTTTAGATTGGAGCTATTGGAAGGGTAGAGAGAAGGCAGGGTAAAGAGACTGCAAGGATATACACAAATGTTCCTATTTGAAGGACGGGCATCAAAGGAGTGGGTTGGGGGAGAGGTTGGGCAGTGTGAGATATGACAGAACAATGACAATGTATAAAGTATTGAGGGTTGGTGGGGAGGAGAGCAGGGGAAGAGGACAAGGGACGGAAAAGCCGATACTAGGGGCTCAAGAGAAAAGGTGAATGCTTGGAGAAAGATAATAGCAGTGGATGTGAAGGTGCTTGGCACAGTATGTTTATTTATGTATTGTGAAAAACAATGTATGAGCCCCCAATGAAATGATTAAAAAAATAAAGAAAAAGAAAAAAAATTAAAGAGCCAAACAACACAGAAAAAAAACTAAAATAGAGAAAAAAGATATCCCACCACCACACAAACCAATATCATATTTTACATAAGGAATATAGTGTTATACGTGTCTGATTTTCTCTAAATTAACTTTTTTATTTTTTTCCCCTTCCTTTCTCTTCCCCCACCCCCAACCAGAGCCCAACCAGGTAGCAGTGGTTTACATTTGGTATTAAACATTTTCTTACCTTTACAAGGTCACTGCATATGCATGCAGACAGTATCTTTGTTATCTGCACAACAAAGGTGGGATATTTTATCTATTTTTCTGCCTTCTGCTTCTCAGTACAGTGGAAATGTTCTCACATCACTAATTTTTCCTTCTGAAGTCACCTTTTTAAAGTCTTGAGATATATTTGGGGACTCAGAAACATTTGGGGAAAATAGAATTAAAAGATAATGGGATTTTTCCACGAACATTTTGAAACTCTTTCTCAAATTATTTACTTTTGATGAGTTCCTAAGCAAATTGACCTGGATGGAATTAAAATATTTAAAATCTAAACCATTTGTTTTTGTATATTTATTTGCAATGCCCACACAAGTTTTCAATTTGTGTAATTCAACTATTTTTAGTGCATCCCCAGATATGTGCACCTACAACACAGTCACTTTTAGAACATGTTTATAAACTCCAGAAAGTAACTTCAGGCATCACCCATCAGCTGCCAACACTACTCCCCAAATCCTAAGCAACCACCCATCTACTTTTGTCTCAATACAACAGAGCTTCAAAAGTTCATATGGAAAAAAAACCTACGAGGTTTTAATTCAATTTTTCCATGAATCCTCTGAAGCCCCCTAGACTTCCCTAAATTGGACATTTTATATGAATGATATCATATGCTATGTGGTCTTTTGTGGCTGGTTTATCTCATGGAGCACAAAGTGTAGAAAAATTCTTCCATGTTATGGCATGGACATCGTATCTTTATGTGGCCAAATAATAGTCCATTACATGTGTAAGTCACACCGTATCTATCCACCAGCTGGCAGACCTTAGGGTTGTTGCCATTTTGGCATTTATGTATAAGGGGCGTTTTCCAAAAGTGCATAGAAAATGCTCATTCTGGGAGTGAGAAGGGAGCATCAGAACTGATTGGAATCACACAACTCATGTTAAAGATGATTTAACCATGGTGGGAGAGAAAAATCCTCAAATTGATTGTGGCACTGATTGTACAATCTTCTTGATATGATTGAGCGATTGAACTATTGGATTGTATGCTATGTGGATTGGGAGTCAATAAAAATGTTTAAAAAACAAGAATAAACTCAAGAATATGGAAAATAAAAAAAAGAAAAGGCACATTCTGAAAAAACCATCCAACGATTTCCCTTTTGGGAATCACCAAAATAAATTGTTTTAAATTGTTAAAATATGTCTGAACACGATCGGGTTTGAGGTAGTTACGAGGAGAAGACATCAGTTTTAAAAGAGGACCTATTAGAAGAAACATGAACTCTACTAAAATTGAAGCCAAAAAAACCCAAACGAAAAATTTGTGGTGAAGCTTGGGTGGAAGGATGGTGAAATCACTGATGCTATACGGAAAGCTGGAGTCCTGGTGGCACAGGGGTTACGCAGGGGGCCGTGACACAATGGCTAGCAGTTCGAAACCAGCAGCAGCTCCCGTAAGCAATTAGCAGACTCCGAAAACCACAGGGGTCACTATGAGCCAGCACTGACTCCAGGGTAGTGACTTAGGTATTCTTCTGAGATTATAAAAAGCTTATGGAAGACAAATGCCTGCAAGAAACCAGTTCTTTACGAATGGCTCACTCTCTTGGAGGAGGGGTGAAATACTGAAGCAGCAGTCCCCAGCAGCCAGCCATCCGAATCAATTTTCAAGGAAACGATTTTGGTGGTACCGTAACTGAGTTGGCTCCACAATAGCACAAACAATAGTCAAATGGATGGCAGGGAAAGCCCCAGATCCATTCAGAGTACCCGCGGTGCTAAGGGCTCCACTGACTCCCCACTGGGGCCAGGATGTGCAGAGTGGGGCCCTCAGACAGAGGAAACTGAAAGTGGATTACCTTCCTGTCCGGACCCAAGCCAGGGAGGGTAGTATCCTGTGGTGGCTTGACTGGGTATGTCCTCAAGGGGGGGTGAGGTCACTAACTAGCCAAGAGTCACGGCCTGACTCTCTTGAGGCCTTTGGACCACTCTTGTAAGCATTTCTGTCTAATACAACACACATGTCCCCATTTTCACTTCAGTAATCCTACCTTTAATTATGATGTACTGCTTTATTGCCAGCCACGGAGTTGTGACTGCTTGCCTCTCCCAAGTCCTTTTTAAGCTCTGTTTATCACCCTTGGACACCATTATGACCTCTTACTTACAGTAGGTCTCCCTCATCTGAAGATTCAGTCTTTGCTTTTGTCTTGGCCGAGTCCTGTTTAAAACTTAATGAATGTTCTCTTGAAAAGCAAACAAACAAACAGTCAACAGATCTCAGTGGGTTCGGCTTATGCAATTTGGAATGGAAAATTAAAGTTCAGCACGCTTTCTGCTCAGTTGAGCACCAAGGCTGTTGGTCACCTGCAGACAGCAGCAGAGCTTTCAATGGGGAGTTTACAGAAGTGGGGTCAGCATCCTGAAGCACTTCTTCAAAGAATTCCAAAGAGGAAACTCGGCTTGACCAGCATGATCCTGAAGACAACACACAATCAAAACAATGGTTCCTAAGTCATGGAAAGTCAAACGCCAAGGTCCCCCCTCTAACAGGGTGGAGGCGGGGGCTGCTCCAGGATTATGACTTTTCCTAGTGGGCCTGTCACCTGCTTTTCTATTCACTTGATAACAACATTTGATGAACTGGGGTTCTTATTTAAGGGTAAATAATTTATTGATTCTTTCTGGTTAGTATTTCCCGTCTTGCACTGACAAAATCTTGATCTACTGTAGATCATGGAGAACGTTACCAACGCTTTCTTCTAAGAATTTTACTATAGGGCTGAGCCCCGGTGGCATAAGTGGTTGAGTGCGGGACTGCGGCCCACGGGCTTGGCGGTTCAAATCCAGCGACGGCTCTCAGGAGCAGCACTGGGTAGCGCCCATGACCACCAGAGGCAGTGATGCACCCCTCCCAAAAAAAACAACAACAAAAAGAATTTTACTATATCATCTTTCATATCACAACTATAATTCCTTCAAGGAACCGATAATCCCTATATATTGCCAAATTATTTTAAAGACTAGAAAAGAGGAAGCTCCCTAATTGATTTTATGAGGTCACTATAACGGTGCAACAGAACTATATACAAAAACTCAGATATACACAAAAGCATAAAAATCTCACTGATAAAAGTAGATTTTTAAAACTCTAAATAAACCACTAGAGCAAATGAAATTCAGCGTGTGGAGGTGGGGGGAAGCGAGGGGGAATGATCTTGACTAAGTAGGGTTTGTGCCCAGGAATGCAAAGAAGTTTAAGTAAGTGATAACCTAGTAATCTAATACAAGTTGTTAGCCAATTAAAGGAGAAAACACCTATGAATCATCTTAAGTGATATAGAAAAAGCATTTGATAGAAATTCAACACGTATGGCTGCGCCCCAGAGGCGTAGTGGTTGTGTGCGCGACTACAGCCCACTGGCTTGGTGGTAAGCTCTCCAGGAGCAAGGCTAGGCCTCCCACTCCCACCAGAGGGCAGTGATGCCCCGCCCCCAAAACAATAACAACAACAACAAAAGCAAACAAAAAAAGAAATTCAACACATGTATGCTATCTATTTAAAGAGACTTACAACACTAAAGGTGGAAGGCATTTCTTAATCTTGTCAAAAAGCTAGAGTTGTCATTATTTGTCAATCTATCTCATTAATAATGGATTTTAGATGTATTTCCATTAGTCACATAAAATTCATAACCAAAAGATTCTTCAAGTTTCCAAACCATGACATTATACTTCTAATTCATCCCATTCCACAACTCTATATTCCATACACACCCATTCTTTGACACTCTCAACTGATGAGCTTGCCTCCCGTTATCGTTATCGCCTTGGAACTGGCTCAGACTCACTGCAACCTTACACACAACAGCCCAAAGGTCAGCCTCCACTATCTTCTGACCCCTAGCAGGCATGGGACCATCACCATATGTCAATCCAACCGCACCAGGTGGACAGACCTGCTACCTTATCAAACCCCATGTTCTTTTCTAGCAATTGGTCTTTCCTGATGGTGTGTTCAAAGCAAGTGAGCTTCGTCTTAAGCGTCCTCACTTCTAAAACTGATTTATCTGGTCTTTTGGCAGGCGACAGTCTACCCACTATTTTCTTCAACAGAATAGTTCAAACTTGCCCATTTTTCTGTCTTCCTTTTATACTGTCCAGCTTTCACACAGTTATGATGTGACCAAAAAGACCATGGCCTGGGTCAGGCACACCTTAGCCACAGAAGGGACTTCTGTTTATAAAGCTATAAAGAGGCCAGTTGCAGATCTGCTCAGAGCAAGTACATGGTTTGGTTTCTTGTCAGCTGCTCCTCAGGACCAATGACTGCGATCCAGGACAATGAAATCCTTGATGGCATCAGTGCTTTTCCCATTTATTTATGATGTCAGTTATTGGTCCCATGGTGAAGATTTCTTTTTCTTTACCTTGAAGTACATTCTGTGCTGAAGGATGTAGCCTCTGATCTTCAGGAGTGTTTCAAAGTCATCTTCATTTTGGCAAGGAAAAGTTTGGGCCATCTGCATATAGCCGGTTTGTTCGAATCCTCCTCTAATCCTGATGTCCTGCTCTTCAATTATTTGCCCAGCATACACAACCGAGTGGGTAAGGTGAAAAGGCAGACTTGTGGTAACCTGCTAACGTCCCTATTCGACTCCCCTTAGTCGCTGTTGTCAGTGAACTCCTGAGCCCGCACAGGGGCAGCCTCCTGGGAGGAACAGTTGGTGTCAGAATAGGTCAAGAACGGTGGCAACAGGGGAGCCAGATGAGGTCAGCTGTGGCCTCCGCGCCTTTCACTCTTCTATTGAAAAACAAGCAAGCAAACAAACAAACAAACCTAGCCTAGAAAGGGAAGTTTGTTTTGAGGGGAAGAAACGGTTATATAAATAAAGAAAACATCAATCAGTCCAAGATGAGAGCTTTAGTGTAGGTCTCTTCTCTGAGCAACCAATCATGCAAGAGCCAAAGTGCTCTCTGATGGGTGACCTAACTGCCAAGCAGCCTAACCCTAAGTCGATATGCACACTGCTAGTTAGACATACACCCTTCCTAGGCGCTGGGATGCCACGCTGGCTAAGTGTGGGACTGCTAACCTCAGCAGTTCCCACCCACCAGCCACCCCAGATGAGGCTATCTGCTCCTGTTAAGAGTTACAGCCTCGGAAACCCAAGAGGGTCTCTGAGCTGGAATGGGCTCATAGGCAATGGCTTTTGGCTTTTGGGGGTAGACTCTATGGCCAGGATTAATCCCATGGGTTTGGTTTGGCAAAGTTTTTTTTTTTAATAAATCATTTTATTGGGGGCTCATACAACTCCCATCACCATCCATACATACGTCAATTGTATGCAGACCACAGTTGCACACTTGTTGTCATCATCACTCTCAAAACATCCTCCCTCCACTTAGGCCCTCAGTACCAGCTCCCCATATTTCCCCTTCCTCCCCATGCCCCCTCTCCCATGAACCCTTAATAATTTACAAATTGTTATTGTTTTTTCATATGTCCGATGTCCCCCTTCACTCCCCCATTGTCTGTACCCCACTAACGAGTCCTGGAGGAACAACTGGTTTAGTGCAGTCAGAGGTTTAAACCCACCAGATGTTCCAGGGGAGAAATGTGAGGACTGTAGGTCTTGAGGAGTAAACCGACCCAGTGGCAGTGGGCTTGGTTATATTGCTAACTCCAAAATTAAAAAACACCACCACCAAACCCACTGTGTGAGAGTCAATTCCAACTCATAGCATTACAGCGACCCTCTACTAGAGGATGATGATTACATAGAGTCGATGTATACCCAAATGCCTTTTCACAGAATGGGTAGGTGGTTCAACATTTCATATCCCATGGTTTATTTCCTACTGTGTAAGTCTTTCCCTAAATTTCCTAATAAAAGTTTTCCCAAGTCAAATGCTCACAGCAGATTCTGGATCATTCCAAAATTCCAAGTTCCAAAATTTTCACAGCTAATTTCCATTTTTTCTCTTAAGAGGAACCGATAAGATTAAGCTATATTTAAAGGCACACTTGTAGATAATGCAAGCTATTCATTTTCCTTGTCAAGGAGCTTCAAGCAACTTGAATGGTCTTCTCGTTGAAGAAATACAGTGTTCAGAGTGACATTTTATTCCAAATATAATCATTGCGCAAAACCATAAATTCAAAGGGTAAGATGAATATTAACTCTTGAATCGCTTGAACTGCTTGAACTATTAAAAATAAACTCTATTTTATACAACAAAAAATAAATGCTCTCAGAAAAAAAGTAAGAAGTGTAAGGTTTAGCTCACAAAAAATAAATTCAATTAGTTAAATCTCAATTAATAATTTGGTTTAAAGTTTAAAAGGTATCTAGATTTATCTACAAGAGCAGACCAGACCAGTCATTGGAAATAGGAAGCTGAACTACCACAGCATCAGCTCTAACAGCTCCCCCCACTTTACCCCCCCCCCACTCACACCATCACAGGAGGGGGCAACACTGTGAGGAGAGCTACCAAGGGCTTTACGGTTCACTGCATCCTTATTGACAGTATGTTTAACACTTCCCATGTCTTTCTCTATCTAAAATGGAAGTCATGTCTACCTACACAGGGTCAATGCTATTATTGACAAATCTGTTGATGAGAATTAATGAGAGTCGCAGTTATATGTATGTCTATATGGGTTTTTTTCATTATGATTTTAACAAAATGCTCATCAGAATACATTAAAGAACAGTAGGGCATTGGTTCACAGTCACACCAGGCAAAGAAGATTTTTAAAAAGTAGACTCAAACAGTAAGTGCCAAGAGAGAATATGTTTGGCAAATATTTCCTTTAACTATGTAAACCAAAAGAATAAAGCTGTTTAACTACATGTAAATTATACATCATTTTACTTTTCAGTAGCTTTATTGTTGTTTTAATACTTGGGAACCAGATACCCAATGTATACTAACATAAGCATATTTGTCTTCATGTTTTTGTCTATTGGTAAAAATTCTCACTTTTCTTAGAAGGAAAAGTACAAACATCTTTAACCCAAACATTCATCAGAGGAGTTTACGCTTCTTAAACTTCTAAGAGAACACGAACAAATACAGATAACTTGGCAGTGTAGTAGGCTACATACCCACTTCTCTTTTAAGCTCCAGCAGGATACACACTCAGCTGTACCCCAACAACATGTAGGTGGCCAACTGGCATTACACATGTACTCAATAGGTATGTGTATAAGGAATGATTTAATGAAGTCACTGGGGGAAAAGGTGAAGCGTTTTAAATTGTAAGGTAATAACAAACTCACGTATTCATCACTCACTACACACAACTGCTGTCTTAACTATAAAATACAAGAAACCAAAAACTATGTACAAAGAATTTACACACACAAACATTACTCATGCACAATATAACATATGACTCACAAATCTAATTTTTTAGTATGTTTTCTTTCAGGAAATGTTGCTGAATTTCTTTCTGACATTAAAAATGGATATAAGAGCATGATGCACACCTGAAAGGGGATGCCCCAGCTTTAAAGTTCTGTTGCAAATGGGAACAGAGGCAAAATGAATGGTATCTCCAGAGGTTCGGCCCCACATTAATTTGAGAAGTCCAATTCTTGCATTCAATGAAAGCCGTCTCTAATGATAAAGGACAGAGCTTGCCACTTCTTAAGATGATTATGCTGGATTCAAGACAGAGAAATGGAACCAAGTGTAAAATGAGATTACCTTGAAATTATTTATTCAAAATGGCATCTATGGCGCTTATATTTGGTCTTTAGATTCAGCCGATAAGTTTCTTTCCAAATCTTTGAAGCTCGATAATAAACTCCATGCACACAAAAGCGTGAGAGATTGTTTACATTGAAATACCATAACGCTAACAATGCTAACGTCTCTAGTAAGATACATGTTTGATATTAACAGTCGTAGCAGGGGTCTATAAACCTTGTGTGATTATCTCGGTGGGACTGGCTCTAGAGGCAGCTCTGTCTGACCTGTGGCTGCAATATTTCGTATGCACAAATGGCAAAGTTTTCCCAAACGTGGATGGTTGTCATCACTAAGATGTGATGGTGACAACAAAAATCCACCCAAGTCAACTTGCGTACAATGGTGGGAAAACAAGACTCTTGACAGCAACTACACCATTTGGGATGAGGGACCAATTCAAGAAGGAAATCCACGCATCCAGGATAAAATTCAATCAATGCCTTCTTGGGGGTCCCCACTTTAAACACCGGGCGTCAACAGTCCTGTTTTCCTGTTGGCTTCAACAAAAAAATATCTTTCAACTGCCCCTCCTCCACAGCTACCCCCGCTCCCTTTTTCCTCACCCCTCCCAGCTCAAACAAATTAACATTTGTACTAAGGTGCCTCCTATCAGCTCGCAGCTTCTTCCCAAACACGCCCACGTACACAGAAACCGGCCAGCGTCTACACAACACACGGCGACAGGAAAAAGAGCTTTGATGGGGGCCAGGCGGGGGGTCATTCTGCTCCGCACCTAGTTAAGGCGATTTCCCAGACACGAGCCCTTTCCCCGTGGCTCGCCACCGCGCGCCCCCCCACCCCCCACCCCGGCCCCGATCAAATCCCCTCCAAAGCACGATGTTTATGAGTCCAGTTTAATCTGATCCTGCAAAGGAATGCCGGATATTTGCAGCAAGACATCCCGGCTTTGCAAGTGTTGAATCCGACGCCTCGGGAGTCTCGCTGGGGTTTTCAAAGTGGCCCTCCTCTAGCGGGCTCGAAAGAAACCCGAGCGCGGGCCGCGCGGCCCCCGGCCCCCGAGCCCCCGAGCCGCGCCGCCGCTCCGGTCTGAGGCTGGCCAGCCCCTCGGGCTGCGGGCGGCTCCGCAACAGGTCACCGTGACCGCGGGTCCGCAGACTCGCAGCGGGGCGACCCGGCGGGCGGGCGGGCTCGCCGGGGCCGGGGGAGGGGGTGTGGCCCGGCTCGGCGCGGCCGGCTCCGCGGACCTGGCCCCGACTCACCTGCACACGGGCAAGAGGCGCCGCCGGGCGCCGGGGCAGCGCGCGTGGAGGCCCGGACTCCCCGCGACCGGAGGCAGCGACAGGAGAAGCGGAGCCGGGGGTCGTAGCGACCCGGGCCTTCGGCAGGGGACCCCCGACTCCCGCCGAGGGAGGAGAGCCCACCCCCCCCAACGCCCGCCTCTCAAGTTCGGCAGCCCCTGCCCGGCGGCCGGCGCGAGCAGCCCGGAGCCCGCGGCCCCGAGCGAGAGCCACACACCGCAGCGCCGGAGCCGCCGCCATTCCCCCGCGCTGCCGCCGCCGCCGCCGCCGCCGCGGCTCCGCGCCGCCCGGGGGGCGCCGCGCACCCATCTTCCCTCCCCCGCGCCGCCCACCGAGGCTCCGCACCAGGCCGCCGGCTGGGGCACCGACCCGTGCTGCTGCGGCCGCCGCCTCCGAGGATGGAAAGCCGACGCGGCTCCCCGGCTCCGCCGCTGGGCTGCCGCCGCGGGGAGCGCTCGCCGGCCCGAACAGTCGGCGTCTCATTCAGCGCGGGCCGCCGCCGCCGCCGCTCGGGGGAGGGGAGTGAGGCGGGTCCAACCCGTCCACGCCGAGGGTGGGGGAGGAGAGCGGACCTGGCGGGGACGCGCGCCAAGCGGGCGGGGCCCAGGCGCGTTCGTGCACCAACGGAGCGCGCTCGCGCGGGGCCCCGAGCGCGGCGGCCGGTGGGGGCTTCCCCGCGCGGTCCCCGGCCGCGGCTCGGCCTCCCCGCCGAGCTCAACCGCCGCCGGCGAACGGCGACCGCGACGCGCGCCGCCTGCCGCAGCCCCTCCGTGGAGCGCGGCCCGGAGGGAGGGGCCCCGCCCACCAAATAAGGAAACGGGGCGGGGCCGGAGGACAGGTGGGGCACCCCCAACAGCTTGGCCTCACCCTCTCTTCCCTGGGCGCCCCACAGTGAGATCCACAGCGGTGGCGCCTTCAGCGCCTGGCACCTCACCTTTAAAGCCCGGAGAACAGTCTGGACACACTTGGCCCCAAGATCAAATATCTAGCCAGCGCCCGCGTGTTTTTAGAAGTCAGCAGCAGATCGGTGAGGGAACTCTCAAAAATGTGCAGAGCTACCCCCATCATCCATTGATGGTGATCAATACACCTTCAGATGGGGGAGGTGTTAAAAGTAGGCCTTTGGCAGTGCTGGGCACTGCCCTTGGCTTAATGAGCAAATGACAGCAAGTGGGCACCCCCTTCCTTGAGTCTCAGATTGATGAGTTCCAGGTGAGCAGGATTTGCACGTCAAAATCCTGAAACCTTTATGAAATAGATCCCGCGAATGAGCAAGAAAGTGATTTTGTACAAATGGTGGCAGGGTGTGTTTCCAAAGGTACACAAGTAAGGTGGCCTACTTACCAATTAGCACCATTCGATGCAGTGTAACTATAAATGGAAGCTTTTTAATGAGCCACTTTTGTATGGGCTGTCAGTAGATCGGTAGCAAATGAATGATCTGCAGCTCTTGTATCTGGGCAATCTGCAGCAGAATGTGCAAGGAATACTCTATGCTTAGCATTTGGGTAGAACACATGAAAGGACCGAAATTGACTTCCTATTCAGGTTCTTTCTTCTCTTTAATAACCACTAAAATAGAACCGATTAATCGTGTGCATTGAAGAATACTAATTACTCCAAACTTTGATGGCCTTGTCATAGCCATTTATCCTCTTTGGGGGGAGATGGCACCTCCTTCCACCTCCCTCCTCTCAAAATAAAGTTACTTTTTAAACTTTGCACCCATAAACAAACAAAGCCAGGACAGACTTTATGGTTTTCCTTCTTACTCATTTTATTTTCTTTTTATTTTTTTAAAAATATTTTCCAATTATTTTATTGGGGGCTCTTACAATTCTTATAACATTCAATACATCACTTGTATCAAGCATGTTTGTACATATATTGCCATATTCATTTTGAAATATTTTCCACTTGAGCCCTTGGTATAAGCTCCTCTTTTCCCCTCCCTCCTTTTTTTAATGAATCATTTTATTGGGGGCTCATGCAACTCCCATCACAAAAATATGGAACGCTTCACGAATTTACGTGTCATCTTTGCTCAGGGGCTGTGCTAATCTCTGTATCATTCTGATTTTAGTCTATGTGCTGCTGAAGTGAGCACCCATTTTATTTTCAAAGAAAGTTTTGGAAAGAAGAATACCGACATCATAGAGAAGCAGAGAAATCAAAACAAGAGGGGGAGAGAGAAAACTTTCAAATGAGAAGAGAGACATTAAAAAGAAAAGAGAACAGGGGGCCTTACTCTGTACAAAGGAAGCTTTCCCAAAGATGCTCACTGCATTGAGTCCCCAAACAACTAACACTCTGAATTGGCATTTGGAGGAAAACTCCCATCTAGTTACAGAGTTGGGTAAATGTTTAGTCTTTTGTAAGTGTTAGTAAAAGATTAAGGAAAAGGTGGTTGGCTATTTGCCAACAATAATATGTACAACAATAAATATCTATATATATAATGACTAATTATATATATGATCACAAACAGCTGCTCTTAAGAAAAGCTGAGAACAGGGAATTCTGTTTTCTATAGATATCTAGCAATTATTTGAAACTTGAATTAGGGTTTGATAAAAACAAATCAGTCAGTGTTTCTACATCTGCCAATAGTTTTCACAGTTTACTGTAAGACCAGTGAATTTGGCGTGTGGAATTTCAAGAGAAAAAGCTATGCCTCATGAAAGCCAGGTCACAAAAATACTCAATCCTGTGCCTGCTACATCTCTGCATTGGACTGCCTATCCAAAAGATGTCTCTTCCACTGATAATCTGTAAAATAATACTGTCATTAACCTTTAGAGATGTTTTTTAAAGGTCAGATGTCTGATTCAGAATGTGTTTTTAAAAACACGGAGAAAAAAATATATTCTCAATTCTCACACACACACACACACACACATACTTAGAATTTGGAAATTATTTTAAAATGTAGATATCCAATCCCATTCATTGATATACAAATGAAAACACTGACTTTTTGCACTTAAAGATGATGATCTTTACCAGTGCATCTTTTAGCATTTAACTCTTACGTAGTCCTTGTTGTATTTGCCAGAAGGCAAGAAATAAGCAGTCTTAATATAACAAAAAGTGCTAATGTATGAAATAGAAATGCCATTATATGCAATAAAAATCAATAAAAATTCAATATGCTGAGAAGTCATTTCAGAGGGATCGCCATTATGTAATAGTTTTGTTACTACCCATTAAAATTCTTTTCCAGGGGGGTAAGCCAAGGAACTCATTTCAATATAGAACAAACCACTTCAGAGACAAGAGATGACCCCTGCAAAAAAAGGACAGCCAAAGCACCTCATCTCACTTACAGGTGCCAGAGCAAAATGAAACTTCCAAGTGAAAAAGCACAGTATTTCAAAACACCTCATTCTGCTCTCATCAACAGACATTCAGAGTGAACGTAAGCACCTGTCTGTCATTTTTTGAACCTTCTATCTTTTTCTCTATCACATGGCTGGATATCTTAAAGAAATTTGCTGGAAACATTTGCACTGTTTAAATTGTAAGCCAAATGTGGGAGGGGAAAGAAGAACCCATTGTCCTCCAGGCCTGGGGACCACATGTGTCCTAGGGTAGAGATGCTCGGTAGGGCTTTCTGGACCCACATTCACAGAAGGAGATCACTAGACCATTCTTCCACGGAGCCTCTGGGTGGGGTCAAACCTCCAACCTGTAGGTTAGCAATCAAATGCAGTTTGCATCACCCAAGAATTTGTATGGTGTTGTTGTTTTGGGCCATAGAGTCAACTCCCTCTAGACCAGTGGTTCTCAACCTTCCTAATGCTGCGACCCTTTAACACAGTTCATGTCGTGATGACCCTCCGGCCTAAAATTATTTTCGTTGCTACTTCATAACTATAATTTTGATACTGTGATGAGTCGGGCGATCCCTGTGAAAGGGTCGTGCCACTCCCAAGGGGGTCTCGACCCACAGCTTCAGAACCGCTGTTCCTCTAGAGTTGCCCCCATGGCATGTCCTCCACTCTGATCTTTACAAGAACAGATCACCATGTCTTTTCTCTCTCTGTCACAGAGAGCACGGTGGTACAAGCCAAAAAGTGAGCAGCTGAGCAAGCGCTCAGCGACTACCCAGGAGAGGATTTCCGAGAGATGGGCAGACTTCCTCCAGAAGCCAGAAACTAGACAGGGAAAGTCCCCCGTGATTGCCAATCAAGAAAGGTATGGCACCATGAGTAATATATTGAGGACAAAGAACATCAAGAGTCTCTGAAAATAGAAGCACCAACTTCCAAAAGGCTTAAGCTGCAGTTTACTATTGAGCTGCTTCTCACACAGATAACTCTTGACAGGGTGGGCAATCAGGAGGGGGCACTTACTTGGTGATGCTCAGTGTCTTCCTGGGGGATGCGAAACCCCAAACCAAACTCCCTGCCATCGAGTGTATGTCAACCCATAGCAACATGGGGCAGAGTACAACTGCCCCTGTGGGTCCTGCACTGTGACTCTTTACAGAAGGACAAAGTCCCTTCTTTCTCCCTGACAGTCACTCGTGGTTTCCAACCTCTGATCTTGTAGGTAGCAGTCCAACATGTAAGCACTCTGCCAACAGGGAAGAGAACTAATGTATAAATCTATAATCAACTAATAATTTCAATTTAACTTTCCTGACAGTTTCAGTAATGCCTCGTTGATCTGGCTGCAACCTTTATTCAGAAGGAAATGCCTAAAATTTTAATAATGAATGTGCTATGTAGTAATGATGTAATTAACCTGAAGAGATTTATCTGGGCAAACTCAAGGACCCAATGGATAGAGGAAAAATAAGAAAACAGGCAGAAAGACCTTTCTACGAAGTAGGAAAGTGTGTCACATACTCGCGTCAAGTACTGGCTGCATTAGGCAAGGGTGTCATGAGGGCTTGAAACAGTGAGCCTAGATGACTGAGATGTTCAAATCGACACAAAAAAATGGTTTTCTCTGCCCTAAACATGGCATCTCTAAACCTATTCCAGTGACCCAGAAGTATCAGAATCACAATCAAACTCTGCAGTGCCCCAAACTTCAATATCTCTAGGAGAGAAGGGGATATTTAATATTTAATACTCTTCCCTCCAAAAAATCATGGCCTATGTTGTGCTGGCGTTAACCATTAACCATTGTGCTTTGCGTTTAATAGAACGGGCCGGGCCCATCCATCTCCAGGGATAGACAGAGCAGGCAGCAGTCTCTGCAGGAGCAGGTTACCTGGTCTTTCTCTATTGAAACCACAGGAGGATTTTGAATGTCAACCTTTCCATTAGTAAACAAGACCTTACCTGTTGCATCGCCTGGGGTTGCTGTCTCTCAAGCAATGGCCCCTGAAAGTGCTGAAATGACGCTAGTACTTGAACCATTTTTCTACCTCGTATTAGAGTCTTTCTATTTTCTTATTTTTCCTCTATATATTGGGCATTTGAGTTTGCCCAGATACAGCCTTCAGGTTAACTACATTATCACTACATAGCACATTCATTATTAAACTTTTAGGCATTTCATTCTAAATGAAGGATGAAAACTACCAGCAATGTTCATCACAGCAGTTTTCTTTATGTATACCATGTGTCAAAATGAGGTTACATTTATTTTTAAAAAACAGGCATTCACAAATCCAAGCCAATAATAAATAAATACAGGAAAAGGGAGCTTCTAGTTATAGTCGGAGCACAGGACAACCAAAAACAAGATCCATCTTTCAAACCCACCATTTGCCCTGCAAGAGAACCATGAGCCTATCTGTTCCCATAAAGATTTACAGCCTCAGAAACCTTATAAAGAGTTTTTCTGAGTCTAAATCGATTGAATAGCAGTGGGGATTGGTTTGCTTACAATAGAGAGCTTAATGCCAGCTAGTAAATGTAAGGGGAGTCATTAATTGCAAAATCATCGTTTTATAACCACTATAGTTCAGATTTGGAGAGCTCAGGAATCATGACTAGATGCTAGATGTAGGAGGAGATTTCGATGAATCGTAGGATATTTGGTTGGGGTCATGGATTGAATGGTGTCCCCCCAATATATTTGCTACTGTTGCTAAGACATGATGACAAGTATTGGGTGATTGCCTTCCAGTTTGTGATCTGATGGAATTATCCTCATTTAATCTGTTGTAAATCTTAACTTCTATATGGTAATGAAGGAGCCCTGCTGGTCCCCTGGCTTAGGTTCAAACCCACCAGCCATTTCATAGGAGAAAGAGGAGACTGTCTGCTCCCATAAAGACTTCCAGTCTTAAAAACCCTAGACAGTCTAGCTACCAGTCAGAACCTGCTGGGAAACAGTGGGCTTTTAAGGAGTCATCCTTCCTTCCCTCCCTCCTTGACAGTCTGATGCCAGCTGATGTGAGGAGCCCTCTGCCAAGGTGACCTTCAAGACATATACCTAAAGAGGATAAGCATGGTCCTTTGGCATCAGTCATGCTGTCTACCAAGGCTGTCTGGCTGCCCTGGTCAGTAGACTGGATGGCCTGCAAACTTGAACCTGCACCTCCTGTTGTTTGTCCCTACAGCAGTGAACTCATATAGCATTTGTTCTTTTGTGATGGATTAACTTCACTCGGCATAATATTTTCCAGGTCATTCAAGTCAATGAATCACGTATTCACTGCATAAACCAGTTATACTTTTAGTGAAATACTAGCATTTTTTATTCCCTTGTATTTGTTACTTCAGTAAACAAACGTAAAGAGGAAAAGTGCCAAACATTCAGAGGGCAACATGCTGCCATTCATTTCAGCTTTGTGTTGCACCCCAAATTCCCACTAGTTATTGTGAGTGTATTATGTAAATCACGAAGGTGGTCAAAGAGCTACAATATTGTAAGAACAATTGCTGTCAGTTCCATAGAAGCAAAAGGGATTTTTTCAAAGATGAGCATAACATGTTCAGAGAAGAAAAGTCTCCTGTTTCTAATACATCAAACACAATGACTATCATCTAATTGACCTACCTCTAAAGGAATGGGATCCTGTTCTTACAGTGACAAGACATTTAAGGATAAACGCAAGGTCGATGATACTCAGATAAAAGCAAAAACTGAAGATGCCAATTAAGAAGCATTATGGAAACATCTTAAATGGCAGCTTCATTGTTTCTGAGGAGCCCCAGTAGTGTCATGGTTATTCATGGGGCTGTGATCTGCATGCTTGGCATTTTGAACCCACCAGCAGCTCCTTGGGAGAAAGACTGAGTTTTCTACTCCTGTAAACCCTTAACCATCCTGGAAAACTACAGGTCCCTATGAGTCAGCATCTCCGTCGACGGCAAGGGGTTGTGAGCATTTTGGTTCTTTAAAAACTCATTCTTAGAACGTTCTGTGTTTGTGTAGGAGATGACAGTGTGCAGGGGAGGTGCCCATCAGGGCATGTCAGGGTAAGTCAGGAGACCTTGCTATTAGGATTCTAATTCATACCGCGTGGGTTTATTCCAAGTAAAGGATATTTAAATATCTCCCTGCCATCAGTGCATGACTACAGATAAGTTCTCTCAGAAACACACGCCTCTTTGTCTCATCTAAGGAGCCCCGGTCACATAATGGTTACGCATTGGTCTGAGATTGCAAAGTCAGCAGTTCAAAACCACCTGCCCTCTTGGAGGAAGGAGACTAGGGTTTTCTATTTCCATAAAGAGCGACCGTCTCAGACCCGCCGAGGGGCAGTTCTCGCCTGTCCTATAGGGTCGCTGTGAGTCCGCATCGATTTGATGCAGGGAGTTGCCTCATAAGGGCCCCTCCCCCCCAAAAGGGGGGTTTGCCAATCAAGAGTGGCTTCTGAGAGGACCTGCTGGGCCAGTTCCATTCAAGGTAGAAAGGAGAGTTCAACAGGTGTGGCAACAAGTTCTTCTTGAAGGACATAAGACCATCATGGGGCTTATTATGAAGAGGCTCTAAGAACATTGAAAATTGTATTGTTGAGAAAAAGGCCAGGGAAATTGCTCCAAGGTATGTTTTCCCACCACACCCACGTGGTGGCTCGTTCTTCAAGGGGAAGGCTGTTTCATGAGGCTGTCCCTGGGAAACCGTATCCCAGTGACCCTCCAGCGCAAATCTTGCCCCCTCAGACATCAAAACGCAAAAAGCTTGGACGAGGAACCCTATGTGAACCGTACAAGGATGCCCAAACTGCAGTTTTACTGTGAAAAACATCGAAGAGAGCAGAGCTTTCCAGAAGTATAGCTAGCTAGAGAAAGATACAGCAAGAATTATTGCTTTACACTTGGATATTTTTGTTTACTAAAGATTCCTATGATTTTGTTTCAGTATCTTCGTGACTTTAAGATGCTCCTTAGGGCTGAGCCCCGGTGGCATAGTGGCTGTGTGCGGGACTGCGGCCCACTGGTTGGAGGTTCAAATCCAGCTCCATAGGAGCAAAGGCTGGGCCTCCTACTCCCACCACCAGAGGGCAGTGATGCCCCCCCAAAACAAACAGCAACAAAAAAAGAACGCACTTTAAATCGAACAACAAACCGCAACAGTGGCTGTGGAATTGATTCATGACCACCCCAAGGAGGTCAGAGTCAAACTGTGCCCCACCAGGTTTGCAGAGGCAGATAGCCAGGACTTGCTGCTGAGGTGCCATGGGCTAGACATGCCCCTCCAACCTTCCCATTGGTAGCTAAGCACTTAACTCTTGGCACTACCTGGCAGAAAGCCTGGGAACTGAGAAGAGAGGGGCGCTGGAGAGGCACTCCCTGGGGAGGAAGTAGTTGTAGATGTGATCATGAGGAAGAGAAGGAAGTGTCTGTCTATTGAATGAGGTGATCAACATGGCTAAGTCGGGTCAGCCAGTGTTTGGACAGCGACGATGAGAGGTGAGTTAAAACAGGTAGACACAGGTGGCGGCAGCCCTGAGATCGACATGTAAATCATGAGAAGCATTTGCTGGGCTTTGAACGTGCTTCAGAGGAGGAGGAGAGACGGAGGACAAGAATCCTCTGGAAAAGTACAGAACTCAGTCAAAAGCACACTGTTGGGATGGGTGCTGAAATAAACAGGTGTGGTGAGTAACTTCCTTCTGGGTGACCAGCTAGGGGTACTGTTCTACGAATTTGGAGCTCATCATTGTGGAAAACATTTTAAAAAAAAGGATCAGGGCTCAATGGATCAATGCTTTGTTTGGTGTGCTAGTGAGTCCATTCCCACGTACAGCAACTGGCCCATGGGGCAGCAGAGATGCAAAGCCTGGGAGAGAGAGGAAGTGGTAATTGGAAGGGGATGCTGATCACGGAGCTAAAATGTCTTCAGGTTAAAAGGAAAGCAGAAGTTGACAAAGTTACTTTTATAAAAGAGATACATGTTTCTAGTTAAAAAATTCAACTATTTACACTAGAAAGATTAATATTTCCTTCTCTCCTCCTCTCCTCCTTCTTAAAGAAACATGACAGTTTGTGGCATAATTTTCCAGACTTATATCTATGTATGTACCAACTTAAGGAGTATTGGTCAAAGATATGCTCCCTTAAAGATTCCAGCCATGGTTAAAAAAAAGAAAAAAAGATTCCAGGCAGGGAAACCTTATGGGGTAATGCTCCCCTGTCTTAGAGAAGGGCTACAAATCAGAATTTACGCACCAGTACCCAACAGTAGCATCGACCAACTTGAGATGAATGAAACTGGTGAGGCTGCTATCTTTGGCTAGGTTCTATAGAAGAGCAAAACCAGCGAGGCATATAAAATATATCCAGATGTATTTCAGAGTCCCAAGTCAGGGTTGATGAATGCAGGATGGAGAGAGCACAGGACTTTTGCCCCCAAAAGTCCATATAGATTGGATGCAGGCCACACCCCTAAAGAAGCACCCCTCCCCACAGATTGGTTGCTCATATGAGATCACAGAATGGAGGGGATGTTTATATATTCCCTGCAAAACCACTGAGAGTCTTGACCTGGCCAAGTTGACACACACCATTAGCCAGCACACCTAGTGTACTTCTTTTACTCCTTTTTTTTCCTTTCCTATGTGGGTTCATACAGAGCTTTTCATTGTGTAGAAATATAACTGTACAACTACACTTCCCTATTGGTGGGAATTTAACACTTCAATTTTGTTATTACAAACAATATGCAGTCTTTAAAAAACAAAAAAGGAGGGGGAAGCATCCTGATATGTTTCTGCTAACCCCAAGGTTAGTAGTTCCAACCCACGAATTGCCTTGGAGGAGAAAAATAAAGCTCTCTGCTCCCATAGAGAGTTCTAGTCCCAGAAACCCTACAAAGGGCCCCTATGAATTGGAATCCACTCACTGGCAGTGTCTCTCTCTCTCTCTCTGCAAATTCTTAAAGTATTAGTGTAGAGCAAACACCCACGTGTAAAATTGCCAGGTCAAAGAGTATGGCTACTTACATTTTTGTTGGCTTATTTGACGTGATCCCCTTATTGTCGAATCTTAGAATCTCTTCTGAAGTTGTTGACTGCTCCTATGAAATAATCACCTGTCTTAAGACAAAACTAAAGAAACAAGGGATTTTCTAGTTGAAAGGTCCTCTTACCCTACTTCTCACTTTACAAATAAAGGAAAGTGAAGCCCCAAAGAGTTCAGAGATGTGCCCCAACAAAACCCTTACCCAGTGAGCGGCACAGGACGCCACCTTGATCCCATCTCTACAACTGCCAAGGGGCTAAGGTCACATCTATACCGTGTCCCCTTTCTTTCTTAACCTTGAGTGTTCTAAGGGCTTGCTCTCTCTTATTTATATAGCCCTGATGTTTTAACAAGGACCCCCGGTGGTGCGGTGGTTAAATGCTTACCTGGTAAACCCACTCGCTGATCAGGGAGAGGCCACGCAGTGTACTGATTGGCTGCTTTGGAAACCCCAAGGGGGCGGTTCTCTGCTATAAACCCTATGATTTGGAATCTCCTTATTGGCCATCACCTTACATTCTTGTCAATTAACAGTACATGTCATGTGTAAGCAACCCCGATGGCGCCATGGTTAAGTGCTTGCTGTAAGGAAGAGTTGCTGTAAAGGGGAAAGACGTTTAAACCTGCATTGGTAAAGAATTCCAACCCCAGAATCCTTGTGGAGGCAGTTCTGCTCCGTCCTATAGGGTCTCGATGTATCGGGATTAGACTTCACAGCAGGGGGTTGAGTTTGGAGTTTGGGTCCTCTGTGTTAATGATGCTCACAAACTACTTATGGAAATGTATTTTATGTCAACAATGAACAGTCCAGCCAAAGGTATTCAATTCATGTTTCACTTGAAAATTGCATTTTCTAAAGTCTAGTTTTGTTACTGATGGTTCCTAATAGTAAAGCTGCATTATCAAATTGAGAAACCTGTTAGGATAAGGGGAGAAGTTAAATGGAAAAAGAAAATGACATCGAATTCAATGTCTCATGTTGTCCATCCAAGTGTATGAAAAATGTATACTGCAGGAGATGATTTTCTACTAGAGCAGTGCAATAATAAAGGTGTTATCATATTACAGATGGGAAAGGCTTACTGCATAACCATAGTCCTTATCCCTGGAGAGATGTAACTCTATCTGTGGTTTCACATTCCAGAAAGAAATGTTCTT